>JASGXE010016819.1:0-10641 GCA_030068105.1 Sinentomon sp. SZTP_YWyxl
TCCCTTCACATTTTTTTACTCAAGAAATTCCCTTTGCACGAGAAATAGATGCTCATGCGTGCAACATTCAACCAAAATCGAGGATCAAATTATTCAAATTTGTTCTAAACGACTGCCAAAAGCCATCGCCCATGACTGGTGGAAACTCCATCAATAATTGTCAACCAATGCCCTGGGCCTGCTGGCCAGTCTTATCGAACACCTATTTTCGCAGCCATGGTACCTTGTGCAGATATTTTCTGGCAAGGGTTATCTGCAAATTTACACTGGACAAAATACATCAGAGCGTGTAACTGGACTGCAAGATTCTGATGTGGTTGATTCGGCAATTGGAGATGGGGGAGTGAGGGAAGCTGCCATGCTGCACAGACAAAAAATACCTTGGTGCCCCGCAGAAATGGACACATTCTTCAGAATGTGAAAATCCAAAATTTCTGGAAAGATAAAAACAAATATCCCCTACATTTAATCAAAAGAAGAAAAAAAAGTAAAAACCGAAATATTTTACTCATTAATGGGTTAAAAACAAACTGGATTTAAGCCCTAATTAAACAAAATAAAGAAAAATTGCACTCTCCCCCCAAATTTACCCCTTTTCTTCTGTGAAGAAAAGAGGTAAATAACATTCACACCAACCTTCAACGATGTAGAATGATTTTGTTACCTACCTATGACGATGGAAGTTTTGTTTCAATGCGTGCTGTCAACATAAACCCAGCATCAGAAGGCAAATTGCTAAGTCTCAATTTGTGGAAATTAGGTATATTGACATTGTACTGTAAATGCCATGTGAAAACCTGCAAACATTGGCGAATTGGTTGCTCACAGAATACATTATGTTAATAACTGACTTCACACTCCTCAGATCTCCGGATCAATTTGAGGCATGATGTTTCGGGGGTAACGCACCCTCGTTGATGAATGACTGAACTCAAGAAGGCGTTGCTGAGTTCAATCATTCGACAACGAAGGTGCAACACAGCGACACCCCCAAGATGTCACGCCTAAAATTGGAAAGGAGGATATCTGAATTGTCGTTTTTATATTCTGTGAGTTCACAATCTCCAGGTGTCCACTCCTTGCTAAATGTTTGACAATTCAGGGACGAATACCACAAACTGCAGGGAAAGGGGTGTTCGACTTCCTTCGGGGAAAAGTGGCTTGGAGTTTTTTTTTTTTTTTTAATTTCACCGACATCCACAAATGACACAGCCTATTTTGGAAGTCATGGCTTTTCCTACAAAATCAGGACATTCTTTCCGTACATGGCAATGAGCTTTTCGACAAACTTTGGGGTAGTCAAATACTGCAGCGTGGCGGGAAGACATAACATCAGGTCATGGGTCTTTCCCTTGTCAAGTTTGAATAATTCGTGCCTTATTTTCGATAGAAATGTCTAGTTTTTCCAACTCAGAACAGACATTGAATTTTGGCGCCCAGTGCTTCCCCATCAGACCAAAAAGGGCAAACGTCAAAAGCAGCATAAACCATAAGACAATTAATTTGTTTAGTGTTGGTTGCACCCATTAATGATTTTTGGTTGGTCAGATAAATAAATAAATAAATAAAAAATATTCTATATCCTCGCAGTAATTCAACAAGCAAGCACACATATTGGTCCCTTTTACATAAATGGTTAACACCAGCAGCCGCTCTCCTGGTTTTTGACCTCGTTTGCAGTGTCCTTGAGCACAACTTCTTGCACTGATGTGTGGCGTGACGACAGGACAGCAAAAGCAGTTGCAGCACAGAGAACGAAGATGAATGATGCAAAATGGGATCGGGCGAAACAGGATGCAACGGAAGCAAGCAGAATGATGCATAGACAGCGAGGTCAAGGAAGATAACAAAGCAACAGAAGGGACAATTATTTTGCAACTGAGGATTGAAAACGAAACGGAAGCAAAAAAGGCAGTGACACTGGACAAGTCAATGATTCAGAAATGTTCAAGGGATAGGTGTATATGGTGATTTTGGCCTCTCGGAACAGTCAGGAGAGACTGGCCAAATTAAATCTAAACATATAAGTACCTCTCGAGGGTGCAAGAATGGAAGGGACAAAGAAGTGCAAAGAAACTCCAAAATTTGCCAGCACATGAAGGCTCTGGAATAGTTTTGCCGAAAGGGGGCAGGCATTTTTGTTTTTTTTTTGACGAAACATTTTTTTTGACAAAACATTTGTTTTTTTATGACAAAACATTTTTGTTGCCAATCGATTCTGTGGCTGCCGCACGCATGATGAGCTAGAGCAGATATCCAGCATGCGTACCAGCTCTCAACAAGGGGGGGGGGTCTGCAGAAAGAAGTCCTAAAAGTTGAAGAAAATTTGTCAATTGAGCCCTGATCATAGCCTCAAGGGGTCGGTGCTCCCGAAATCTTGGAGATGCTCTTCTTGTCATTTAAGCTAGGCGACTTCCTTCCTTGCATGTTGAAAACACAACCACACAACACATGCAGATTGATTTTATCCAACTACACAACACATGCATATTCATTTTTGAAAAACTGAATTGGCATTCATTGAAAAAATCGAAAATTTTTAGATCGTGGCTTATCAAAATAGCTTCAAATCAAAAATCAGAAATTTGTTTTCGTCGGGGCAGTTTGTACCATGGACCCCGGTTGTAAGGCCTCCGTTATCATCAGTTAAAAGAGGGGTAATTCCAGCCAGTGCACAGTCAACGGGAACGGGGGGAATATCAGGAAACATAATGAAGCATCTGCAAAAATCAACTAACAGCTGATAGCTGAGTCCGTTCGTTAGTTGAAATGCACAGAAACGTGACATTTCGCTCCCGCTTCGTAGAACTTATTTAGGCAAACACTGAGGAATGTCATTGCTTGGTGTTTGCCAAAAGAAGCTCCACAAAGCAGGAGCTAAACGTAGTGTTTCCACGCATTTCAACCAACGAACGGATTCAGCTGTTAGTCGTCTGTTTCCTGAGGAGGGGTGATGGGTATTACAAGCATTCTACACCCTATTTCTTAACTCGTTTTATTCAGAATTTAGTATGTGCCTATAAAATAATGATAAGGGCCCATTGGGAATGGATAAAAATTACCCGGCTTCCGCATGTTGCAGGATGCAACTTGACCAAAACCAAACAGGATAACAAAGAAAATAAAAGAAAAGAAGGGAAAAGGATACTGTCCTCGGTTGGCTTGTTATCTGAAGAGTCCATTCCTGGCAGAGCTGCTGCCACCCTCCTGAAGAGCTGAAAGGCAATTTCAGAATACAAATAGAAAAGAGAGAGATCAAACAGAAACGAGACGGAGACCAATGAAATGGGCTGGAGAGAAGCAACCCAGCCGATTGTTTCTAGAAATCAATAATGGAGATTATGATCAAAATTTATGTCCAGGGAAATAGGTGTGGTTGGTACATGATGGCCGCAAATGCAGTAAATGCACCTCCATGCCTATCTACCCATCTGTAGGCCACCTACACTGCGTTTAAAATTTTGGGAAAACTCCATCGGTCCTGCTTGGTAAAGGATCGAGCAGGATTAGTATGGATGCGAGCACTTTTGTCCCCCAATATTTTCAGACATGCTATCTCATTCCAACCAGCTATTCCCATCATCGCACTGCCACACCAATGAGAAGGTATCTCCTGGAAAACCAGGAAGGCTATTCGTATTTAAAATGAAGACCAACTAACTTTATGCAGATTATCTCAACGAAAACAGGACACATGTGAACTAGGTATGGCTTCATCTACCTGGGACATCAACATAAAGCGGAAGAACATCTGCCCATGCCTTTTTTTCGAAAAGACAGAAGTGAAAATGGAGTGGCACATTTGCACCTCTGCAAATGTGCTAGTCACTAAATCTAATCTTTTAAAGGGTAGATTCAGCATTGTACGAGTAACTTATGTTCCAAAATGGGCATTCCTGGTCTGCAGGAGAAAGCATTGGTCCCCACCACAACTGAAATACGGATCCCGACACGTCGATGAGTGAGGCGAAAGGCCATTGGCCTGCCTCAGAGACCCCAGTCTATCCCCCCACAACTGAAATGAACCAAAACAAAATAACAGAGAATCGACTCTCAACCTTACCTGTTTGACATTGTAACCAGCTTTGGCACTTGTCTCAATGAACATGACATTTAGTTCCTTTGCTTTGCGCTCTCCTTCTTCTGTTGTCACCTGTCTCTTATCGGACAGGTCGGTCTTGTTGCCGACAAGCATAATGATCACGTCGGAGCCCCGCTCCGTCCGCACGTCGTCAATCCACTTTGAGGTTTGGTGAAAGGAATTTGCATCTGTTGTTAGGTTAATTTGCAAAAAGAAATGACGTCATGTGTTGCATGCTATGGAAAATGCACGAAACAACAATTTTCTGACATGCAAAATGCAACGGAAGCCAGCACCATGCAGCCGGCCCCTTGAAAACGACAAGATGTCATTGTTGCCAAAAATGAACCCATCTAACATCGTTATTCCTAACCTTCAGTCAACTTATTGTAGCTCAATCGCAAAAGAATGGTTGTGATGTTCGGGTGTGACTAAAACGCTGAACCTGCTTGTCTTGCTTGTCCTGCTGGAAACCTGCTTGTCGTGCTGGTAATGGTTAAATAGGTTAGGTTATTGTTAGATTAGGTTATCCTAACCTAAATTAACCTCACCTAACCCTAACCAGGCCATTACCAGCAGGACAAGCAGTTTCAGCGTTTTAGTCACTTCCGTGATGTTGCAATCTTTTGCATGTGTTGCATGCTCTTTTTGTGATATTACCACAATAAAAATTTGATCGAATTTCTGGTACAACAATGAAATAGAGCATTTGCCTAAAGAAGAGAATCCCTTGCGATGAGGCCCTGCAACTTCGACTATGCTCAACGTAAGCACACCCATACGTGTCGTGTGGCAGTTCAAAAATTGTTAACAAAGTAAAAAACAGAAAAAATAGGCACCTAAGGTGAGACATCACACAAACAAAAATGCAATGCTGTAAACCAAGTGAAAAAAAAAACTAACTTGTGATATCATACACAACTACGGCAACAGTGGAATCACGGATGTATGATGGTATCAGACTCCTAAACCTTTCCTGACCAGCAGTGTCCCAGAGCTGAAGCCTGACCTGGAAAGGAAAAGAAAAATGAAATGGAAAGGTGATTATCAAACCTTTGTCCAAAATTCTACTCACAATAAAATTCACGAGGATTTGTAGTTGCATCCGAGGAAGTCAAACTAGTTTTGGTGCCTTTTTGTTGATGTTGGATATGCTGCATTTAAATATGTCAAAGAGTAGGTCAAGAACTCCATGACTAGAACAGCTTTCACAGAACTTTTAAATGCAACACAACACAGCTTTATACACAACACAACAAACATAGGTAACACAACACAGCAAACACAGCTTTAGACACGACATGATGGTAGGTAATATTCCAGGTTTAGAAATTCAGAGCCTACTTCAAGCCTCATCAGTGGGTTAATGGATCGTACCGATAACTATTTTTTTGCAAATCACATCAGCATGATTGTGCAAAATGTCATTGAAATAAGAAGAGAAGACATTTAAACCTAAAATCTCAGGCAGAAAAAGACTTTGGCCTCAAGGCAACTTTCAGGAAAGGTAAGTATTTAGGTAAGTAGGTACGTCTTAAGGTAAGGATATCACCTATCGGACCAACTTCGGTGTCTGTGGTCCGATTTTTATGAACTTTTTTTTTTGTTTTGTAGGTCTTTCTTAATCTAAAAACATGATGCAGAGTGGGGTTTTCTATCACTTTTAGTTTTTGAGAAAAAAATCAAAAATGCGTTGGAAAAGTGCTTTGTGTTAGAATTCATTCTACTCCTAAACGCCTTAGCCGATCTGGGAGATATTTAACAGGAGGTTAATGTATGTCTATGACTACAAATACTGCCTCCACAAACTTTCTGTGACCTCCAAAACCCTTTGAATAGTCGTTTTCCCTTTAGCGCTGGACTTTTTTGGGCAGCGTATGAAATTCAAATCCCCAAAATGGGCCTTACAATTGTGCTAAGGTTCCAATTGAGGCAGATTTTTTTGGGAATATGTCCCTGGAGATCTGGTGAAAAATTCAGCCAAATCGGTCGAGCCGTTTAGGAGGAGATGCATTTTTCAGCTTGAAAATAGCCAAAAATAGCAAGCGGAGATATAGCGCCAAACAAAAATGCGGGCTTCCGCGACTTGCAGAATTACAACCGATTCCGCCTGTGGGAGCGACCTTTGGAAATCCACTGCAACCGCAATTTTGGTCCGATTTTGACGAAACAAATACAATTTTTTTCAGTAAATGTTCAGCTTTCTGGTGATATCATTTGTGGAAAATCGATTTTTTTTTATGATTTTTCATCAAATTCAGTGATAGCCTCTTAAAAGAAATCGGCTATTTGCATATAAATTGCTTGCACCAGCTGATGGAATGAAATCACAACAAAAAAGCTGCACAAAAGAATTCATAACCAACCGTTCGGTCTTCGAGATACATTGTTTTCGACAAGAAGTCAATTCCAATTGTTGCCTGAAACAAAAGGAAATGAAACCAGACTTTGCAAGAGATTCATGAAATTTATCAATGCATTTCTTGCAAGAAAATGAACTGGGCCCGGGCAAATGTATGTGAATTTTGAGAAACTATAACGAAATATATGCAAAATATAAACTGGGCCCAAAAATATGGCGGGCCCATTGCAGTGACTCCGAACTGGTGCACGGGGTAACAGTGGTGTTGCATGGTACCGAGTCGCAACACTGTCAGTGTCATATCACCCAACCAAAACAAAATGAAAGTGGGTGAAAATCAGTAAAAAAGCCAGACAATAATTGGGTACCTGTCTATCAATATAGCCCTGATCTTTCAACTTCATTCTCATTTTATCTTGATCCTTAACGTTCAGCCATACCTACAGGTAGGCAGGTACCTAAGAGTAATGATGGGTCTTGGTGGCTGAGAATCAAAAGTCTGCAATCATGAAAGATCAACGTTCATGTACCTACTTAACACAATTTTGGAAAAAGCATAGGAAAAGAGAGCAAATGTTTGAAAATGTTTCCATTGGGTTTTGTGCGGCCTGAGTTTTGGAGAATGCTCACCAAACAAAATTTAAATTATTGTTGCAAAATGTAGGTAGGCCTACTCGTAATTACCAATACCTACCTAACTGCTCTTCATCATTAAATTGAAAACTTGTAATCAAAATTAATAGGTAACAATTGTAAAAAATGTGCACTCTTGGCATTTTTTTCAGGATTCCCTGAAACTGTGAATCCTGGCACATTTGGCAGGACTCCTGGGAAGGAACCCCACAAAGCAGCAACAGTGAATATGCAACTGACCTGATAAGTGTTATCAAAGCTGTCGTACATGAACCTTGTTATCAAAGAAGTCTTGCCGACTGGAAAAAGGAAAAGTTGGCAAAATATGACAATCATTATTTTTGGTTGGCAACTTGCACCATGCTGCATTGCCTGCCTTTATCCTGGGACCCTTTGGTGACTTTGAATTTGAGGTTTACATTATTGTTTTTATTTTGCCTTGGGGTTGTGTTTGGCCTTTCTACATCTGCAATGGATAGACTCCAGATTACACTATGCTGGTTCATCTCTTCGGATCGTGTCCAATTTTGCTGTATGTGGTTGCAATGTGCATTTTCTTCCGAGTTATTTTCGGTTGCATTACATAAAATTAAGGTGTCTGTGACTTGTGAATAAAAATGCAAAAGATGTAGAACAAATGATTTTGCTATGATTTGTGCATGAACATTTTTGCCACATAACATTTTTGCCTACATGTGGCAAAAATGTCAAACGTTACCTAACGAAGATGAAATGCAATGTCTTACAGAACGAATACCACAAAATTGAGCAAAACCAATCCTTCGTAAATTCATGACAGGCACCCTTGACTAAAATCAGAAAGTGGGGCTTATAAATAGGTGGGTACCTACCTGCTTTTAAAATGAAAGAAAGATCAACATACCACTTTGTTCTCCTAAAAACACCAACTTGAACTTTCTCAAGGGATTTCCAAAATCACCGGAAGATGACATCTTTAACAGAAAAACTCAAGTCTTTAGAAGAGAACAACTAAGGTAAATTCAGAAGGAAGATTACAAGAATCAAGAGTTCAAGTTAAACAGTTGAGCTGTCAAGCTGTCGGTTGTCTTCTCAGAAGTTAGCAGTAAGGGAGGACCAATGATAACCAGAACCAAGGATTCCGATCGTCGAGTCGGAGAAACAAATCAAAGCACAATTGTTGTTGATCTGACAACGAATTTATTCATGAATTATGATTTCACGAAAAATCCTTGCCTTACCGGGTCTGTCCCCGTGACTGTGACTGTGGGATTGTGCAAAAGCGAACCGTGATGTTGCTGAATCTCTTCAGTGCGCTGGCATGTGAAACATCACATCTTTTGCAAAAAGCTGTCGCCACGATTGTGGGGAGTTATTCTGTCGATTATCGATCAGGGTTGTTCGTTTAAAACATTCTGTTTACAACAATCTGTTTTAAACAGCCACAACTTGTTTAAAAGTTTGTTTAAAACAAAATTGTGTTTTAAACGTGTTTGAAACATGTTTAAAACAACCGCAACTTGTTTGAAATGCTTTGTTTTAAACAATGAATTTGTTTGAAGCTCGTGGAAGGCATCTTGATGATAGAGGAAGCAAAGCACAGCAACTTCTGACTCAAGGAAGCAAAGCACAGCAACTTCTTTCTATCGTTTTAAACAATCTGCAAAAACAAAAAATGCTTTTTGCTTTTTTACTCAATTTTCAACGTTTTTCTGTTATTGTTATCAATAAAACCATTATTGTTGCCTTTTTCAAGTACCATTGCCACTAAATTATTGCAAAATTAGCCTTGGCAGCCTGTTGCCTCTGAAGATTTGATTTTATGTTGGGGGCTACAGGCAGTAAAAGCCTATTTCTATTTCAACTTTGGCCATCAGACCCTCAAGCTGATCTCTCACATCTTGGGCACCCATCAGACTCCGATGCTGTATGAAATTCTCGTAACACCACTGCTTGGAGTAACCAGCCCCGATCCAGTTGTTATAAATGTTCATCAATGTCAAATGATCACCAACCGGAGGAAAGAAGTTCTTTCTTGCAGTGTCAGTGTGAATAATTTTGTCCTTTGGACGATAAAATATAGCACTATTGATAGAGAGCATAGCTGCTATGGTCAGTATTTCCTTGGAGCATCCATACTTTTCGGATGCCAGTATCATTTTCGACATCATAGGATCTACTGGGAATTCTGCCATCCTCCGTCCTCCTAATCTTGTCAATTCACCTTTGAGATTCAAAGCCCCCAGAGCAAACAACTGTTCCAGTGATAAAATCAAGGCTAGTGAAGGAGGCGGATCCATGAAGTCAAAGTGAATAAGATCGTTGATTCCCAATGACTTCAACAAAAGGACAACATTTCCCAAATTGACACGTTGCATTTCGGGGATGGTGTCGTCATCCAATTTATGCTTGTGGGCCCAGGGTGTAAACAAAGAGTCAACACTCTCCTGCAGCAACCCTGCCAGCACGCCCGGCCCTTTGATTTGCAGATGCCTTTGATATTGGAACGACAACAAGCCTCTCCATTCCTGTTCTGGGATCATATAACTGTTCTGTTTGTTAAAACCAGGATCAATCACAAATATGATATTTGTCAACGAAGTTTCAGCAATGTTTGTTGCCAGCACAAACTTCCTTGCATTTGGTGGTGTTGGATCAAATATCTTAGCCTGGAGATCAGTTGGCAAGGAGAAGATTGGAAGAATTATAAGTTCTTTTATCTTGCTTCCAAGTCTCCTGGCTCTCATCACTGTGGGACCATTGCTTGCTTGTAATCTTGTTGTGGTACCTGATTGGTAAGCTTTTGCATATCTTTAAATAGTAGCTTGATCAAAGCAATTTCAATTTGAGAACTTTTCCTCATCGAGGGGGCACTTGAGATCAGAATTTTCAAATCAGGTCGGAAGCGTGCAATATCTTTTACCAGGCCGAACAAAATATCCGTATCAACCGTCCTTTCATGAGCTTCATCAATGATTACTACACTGTAGCCTTGAAGATCTGGCTCAACTAGAAATTCTCTGGGCAATCTGTCTACCATCAGTCCTGTATTTGATCACAGTTTTATTTGATGTGCTGTCTTCAAAACGAATGCTGTAGCCCAGGTAGGTACCTCTTTAAACTATGTTGGGGGCCACAGGCAGTAAAAGCCATTGGACGTGGTAAACCCCGGTCAGACATGCATCATTTTTTTGCCTCGGCAATTACCACGACAACAATCAAGTCGTCGTGTTCTTTCACCGAGGCAGCATGTATCTTTTTGTGTGTAGATAAGACGCCGTCGCGATCGGCATTAAAAAAGAAAACATGGTTTCAAGTGCAAACCATCGGTGCAGAGAGATTGCGGTACAGTTTTAGAAACCCATGGTGGGTATTGTCAAGAAATGTGGCCAGAAAAATAAAAATAAAAGAACACGAACCAGGTCAGGCGAAGTGAAGATTCCAGCATGGCATTGTCCAGATGGTGACAGTTTGACAGCAGGCTCGGTTGAATAGATAGCACAACAACAAAAAATCAATTTGGTTACAAATATATCAATTTCCGTAGGTACCTCATTTTGGGATGAAAATGAAAAAAAAAAGGGAA
>JASGXE010016821.1:0-25122 GCA_030068105.1 Sinentomon sp. SZTP_YWyxl
CGTTATTGATGGAGACGACTTGGGTGCGGTTTTCCAAAAAACTTCTGATCAATTTAAGGATAAAAGTAGGGAAGCCCAACATGCCCATTTTTATAAGAAGCTTATCATGTGGGACTAGATCAAATGCTTTTTTTAGGTCCAGAAATACCGCTTGGGTCGGTAGGTTATTGTCAAGATTTTTGGCGATCTCATCAACCAAGAGCAACACCTGGGTCTCACAAGACATCTTTTCACGAAACCCAAATTGGTTCTGATGAAGGATCTCCTTCTCGGTCAAAAAGTCTCTGATGAATGTTGCCAATATTTGTCCGAAAATTTTCGAACAAATGCAAGTAAGTGAGATTGGGCGATAACTATCGGGACGGTTGGGAGGTAGGTCCTTCTTCCTGATTGGGACAACAAGTGCTTTTTTCCAGTCCAATGGCAACTGTCCTGTCTGCAGCATTTGCGAAAAAAGCAGTGAGAGAACTTTACCCAAGGCCGGAGAAAGTTCTCTCAGCAGTCGACCCGGGAGACCATCTGGGCCCATTGCTTTTTTCGGGTTAATTTTTGAAAGAAGTTTCTTCACTCCAGCTAGATGGATTCGAGGGACAGGGTCGTAGTTTTCCGCGATTTCTCCAGGAAGTACGGGAGTGGCTGCCGCGGTCGGCGAAAAAATACTGGAGAAATATCCATTTAGAACTTCAGCTATGTCAATACTCTCAGTTGCAAGGTTACCGCTAGGTTCAACAAGGGGTGGAATTTCTCTGCACTCCTTTAGAGATTTGATGTAATGCCAGAATTTACGACAATGTTGACCTTCCAGAGCGCCGCTTATAAACTTGTGAAAGAGAGTTGAGTTCAGTTCCGAACATTGGGATCTGAGGTTCTGATATCTCTCGCCATCAATTTGCAAGCCGCTCCTTTTAAATTTGGAATGAACACGCCGTTTTCGCTGGAAGAGCTTATTCAGTTTGTAATTTGCCCACGGGTATTTGACACTGATCTTAACTTTTCGAACTGGGATCCAACAAATAATGGACAAAAGGGTATTCTTTAATGTCAACCAACTTGAATTTATGTCTCGGGACGAAATTGCATCCTGAAAAAAGAGGGGATTCGTAAGCAAAATTTGATTTATCTGAGAATGTTTTGTTTCAGGACATATGTCATCGCCATAATTCTAAATGAGATCCCTGATTTTTTTATACGCTGCTTCATGTTCGAAGTGTTTTGGCGGCATGTGTTTCCCATATTGTTCCTGCCCCTTGATTGCATAGACAGTTCGCAAAGACAGTTTTCGCAAGACAGCAAATCTGTTGATGCATTTCTCATGGTGGCGATTCCGCTCTCGCTTGCTGACATAGATGTTTCGGTCGTCTTGCTATAATTCTGTTGCCAGGTCGTTTTTGCATATTTCCTAGGTGGGGAAAGAAACGGTGGGGAAACGGTGGGGAAAAAACAGAAGGTAAAGACGCAGGAGAAAATGGATGCGAAAGAAACGAAGGGAAAGAAGCGAAAGGAAAAGAAACGGAGGGGAAAGAAACAGAAGGTAAACAAAGAAACTTTAAAAAGTTGGCATCTTATCATTCAAACAACCTTGTGTTTTTTCAGGTGGTTCTACACTTGATTGTGTATTCCTTTTCGAGTGCACCTTACGCAGAGACATAACCTTGACATGTTGGCCATTTGATGGAGGAAGAGGACGCCCGTCTTTTTGGACCCACAACAAAAACATTTGGAATTGGTCACATCTTTTGGAACCTTTGTGACTTCCTGGGTGCCGATTGTGGTTTCATGCCACACCATTCTTGTTATATCATTGCTGACATTGTTGCAGAAATGATGAGACCATCCAGAAATGAGAATCCACACCAGATCGGAATATTGAGATAGCGAAGTTTCGTCGATGGGAAGATCCATTGTCCGAGTTCTCAAAAGTTCACCTATTCTCAAAACTCTAATGACAACCCCTAATTTTTGCAAATTCTCAATCGTTTTTTTTTGTGTGAATAATTTCAGATATTTCAGAACCACATTGTACTGCCCGTTATGCCACAAGTGTTGGACACAGTGGTTGTCTGGAGATGTGAGGATGCAGTAGTTCACAAGAGCTGTCAGAAAGCAGGGATTGTCAGGATTTGTCCGGATGCAGGAGTTGGCAATTGCTAGGATGCAGGGTGTCACAAGTTGCTAGGAGTTGTGGGAATGCAGGAGTTGGCATCAGAATCCAGATACAGGAGTTGTCAGGAATTGTTAGGATGCAGGAGTTCAAATTGCAGGAGTTCTCATTAGTTTTAGGATGCAGGGGTTGTCAGGATATAGGATTGTCAGGAGTAGCCAGGATCTTGTGGTTGTCAGGATGCAGGGGCTGTTAGGATGTAGGAGTTGTCAGCTCCGGATGCAGTAGTTGTCAAGATGCATGAATGATCAGGAGTTGTCATGATTCAGGGGTTGCCTGGAGTTGTTAGGATGCAGAGGTTGTCAGGATACGGGGGTTGTCAGGAGTTGTCAGGATGCGGGGGTTGTCAGGAGTTGTCAGGAGGTGTCAGGATGCAGGGGTTGTCAGGACGCAGGGGTTGTCAGGAGTCTTTCTACGAAGCTCCGAACCAATATCTCGGACTTCTTATGCCGGCAGAGGGTCCAAAAATCAGAGGCACTTCTTCTGATTCCGTGAACTTTCCACGTGATGCCTGCCATGATGCGAAACGGCATGTTGAATACCACTCTGTTTTTGGTTCCTGCGACTGGCTGCTGTTTCAGCTTCCTTTGATTTGGTCGCTTTTCCTTCTGACTCCTGACAACAGAAACACCTGACAATGAGGCAGCAAATGAAGGCTCCACCTGCAAAAAGAGCAAATAAAAAGCAAATTCAATCTCCTCATTCCTTTGACTGGAAAGGTCATGAATTCCAACCAGAACTGAAGTTAACGCAAATCGCGTTTTAACAATGCTATGCAGAGCGAAGTCACGTTGAGCACTGCGCCGCTGAAAATCGACGGCTTAATGCCGTCTTTTCAGCCCGAAGCATTCGTGATGTTACCTCGTGCTGGCGAAATGACCTCGTGATGACAAAACTGCAAAGCCTCCGAGGAGAAAGTATTCGGTGGGAACCAACAAGTCTTTGCCGGTTTCCACTGTTAGTTAACACCCGGGCGATTTTTTACTATGGAATACCGTATGTTTCCGGGTTGCCAGTTTGCAAACCCTGCCGCGACTTTGGATGGCAGACCGGGGCCCCAATCGGGCATTGATTTTTCCGAGAGGGGACAGGGTTATGTCAGGTGCATCAGATAGATTAAGATAAGAAAAATTCAATGTTTTTCCTTGCGAGTGAAGGGCCCCACTCGAGCATTCTTGCTCAAAATGCTCTCTGCCATCTAATGTCGCGGCAGGGTTTGTCAAACACTTCCGGGTGTTTTCTTAGCGCAACGCTGGGTCTCGAATTTTACGGATGCGATGAACTGAACATTTGGACGGAAGGTGTATAACGGAAGGTGTATAAATTATATCACAGAAGGTGTATAAATTATATCACAGAAGGTGTATAAATTATATATCACAGAAGGTGTATAAATTATATCACAGAAGGTGTATAAATTATATCACAACGGAAGGTGTATAAATTATATCACAGAAGGTGTATAAATTATATCACAGAAGGTGTATAAAATAAAACACAGAAGGTGTATAAATTATATCACAGAAGGTGTATAAATTATATATCACAGAAGGTGTATAAATTATATCACAGAAGGTGTATAAATTATATCACAACGGAAGGTGTATAAATTATATCACAGAAGGTGTATAAATTATATCACAGAAGGTGTATAAAATAAAACACAGAAGGTGTATAAATTATATCACAGAAGGTGTATAAATTATATCACAACGGAAGGTGTATAAGTTATATCACAGAAGGTGTATAAATTATATCACAACGGAAGGTGTATAAATTATATCACAGAAGGTGTATAAATTATATCACAGAAGGTGTATAAAATAAAACACAGAAGGTGTATAAATTATATCACAGAAGGTGTATAAATTATATCACAACGGAAGGTGTATAAGTTATATCACAGAAGGTGTATAAATTATATCACAACGGAAGGTGTATAAATTATATCACAGAAGGTGTATAAATTATATCACAGAAGGTGTATAAAATAAAACACAGAAGGTGTATAAATTATATCACAGAAGGTGTATAAATTATATCACAGAAGGTGTATAAAATAAAACACAGAAGGTGTATAAATTATATCACAGAAGGTGTATAAATTATATATCACAGAAGGTGTATAAATTATATCACAGAAGATGTATAAATTATATCACAACGGAAGGTGTATAAATTATATCACAGAAGGTGTATAAATTATATCACAGAAGGTGTATAAAATAAAACACAGAAGGTGTATAAATTATATCACAGGTGTATAAATTATATCACAACGGAAGGTGCATAAATTATATCACAGAAAGTGCAATCATGCGTATCCTTACCATTTGTGACCATGTAGAAAATGAAATTGACGTCAAAGGCCATTGTCAATCGGCTCATTCCATTCTCGCTACCGACGCCGTGGAAGTAGCACAATTCACCAACAGTTGACGCCAGCATTGTGAACATTGTCAGGACGCCAATTGTTGTTACCCTTGAAATAAAGATGTTAGATCTAATGTTACTTAAATCTTACTCTGATGTTACTCTACGAATAATGTTACTCGAATGATACTCAATGCAACAATTCTCCTCGAGTGGTTGCCGCCAGCATTGTAAACATTGCCAGGTTACCAATTTTTGGCAGTCTTGAAGTATTCAGATTCTTACTAGAAATTTACAGAGTCAGTGCACAGTAACAGAAAACAGTAATGTGGGTTCCTACTTGACGTAGGTTTGCCAGAAGGAGGGCTACCTGGAATCAGTGGGGCTACCAAACCGCGGCGAAGAGTTTCCAGCGTCAAAGAGGAAGAGAGAGGACGCGGGCAGTGGTAGAGAATCCAACCCTTCACAGCTTTTCCATGAAAGGAGAATTTGCCATGTATATGAGTTTCACATCAAGCCATAGGCGACATTTGGAACCCATGTATACATGCGCCGCAAAATATCAGTTCATTCGTGTAAGGCGTGAAGCTGCATAGATCTCCGTTGAAATTAGATGGCCCCTGTATCAGCCAGACCTGTAAATTTCTCTTATGTTCGAAGAATTTTGGTGGACACTGTGTGCACTTACGGTTTTGATTGAAAGTGGAGTGTAGTTGAAAATAGTATCACTGAGATCATTAATGACTGAGCTCCAAGAATCCTCGTTAGAACAGGCGATCCTGAAATGGAGTGTTGAAGTGTTTATGTACAGATGTTACCCCGCTTCGACTTCACATGGCAAACACAAAATTATGTTATAAGCTGTGATCATCATTGCCATATCTGGATCTGCATAATGTGCTGAGCGCAGCAAAGGTTTTTTAATCCCCAAACGTAATTTTATATGGAAAACGTGCGGAATAGGCCTAGGTATTGAAAATTCTCATTGTTTGATCAAGCCACACAGGCGTTTTCACAACTGCAACTCACCCTCAGGTTTAACCCAATAGTTAATTTAACAGCCGGATGCATCTTTCAACGCAACAATGGAGAAATGAATAAGAGATGTGCATAGAATTGGTCATTATCCGTTGAATTGGTCACACAGGCGCACTGTCGCGTGGCCTTCAGTGTTCCACTGGTCTTGACTAATGCCCAGTGGCACCAACGTGGATCAAGCTTTGATCTCGGGTCAAATTCTTATCCTGGATCTGGCAATGTTAAAACCCTATATTTGTCCTCGGATCAGTGTTTGATCAGAGATCAAAGCTTTATCCTTGTTGGTGCAACTTTGAAGGCGGTTGGATAAATTTCTGGTTTTTTGGGCCTCCCATTTGCTTGGAGTCAATCACGGAAATGCGGTAGGTTTTTGGGGCTCCCCTTTGCTTGAAGCTATTCATGCAAAAGATGGTTGGTTTTTGGGCCTCCCCTTTGCTTATAGGGTTACTCACGGAAAAGATGGTGGTTTTTGGGCCTCTCCTTTGATTGGAGTCATTCACACAAAAGATGGTTGATTTTTGGGCATCCACTTTGATTATTCGTAGAGTCATTCACATACAAAATGGGGTGGGTTTTTGAGCCTCCCCATTACTTGGGTCATTCACAAAAAAGCTGGCAAATACGCTGACATCGGCTAATCTTTAACTAACCGGATCCAAGGATTTTCGACAAGACGTGTTCTGACTTTACGAAACATTTCATGGCCGTTCCAAAGTTGCTGAACGATGCAAAGCCAATCCAAGAGCGGAGAAAGTTGGCTATCCTCGATTCTGAATTCAGCACCATCGGGAAATGATAACACAAGCAAACTGCTGTGTGTGTGGATGTCTTCTGTTTGCGAATTATCGAAACGATGGACTGTTATGGCAAAGGCACTGAGATGCTTAAAGACTGTGGGATAGCACCCCATAATCCCATACGAAACATATCATGATGTTGTCATGAGAAAAGCATGACAGATAAAAGTATGAGGTTTTGGCCAATGTTTTTGCCATGACCTTATCATAATGTGGTCAATATCAGGATGATGGCGTGACATTTGCATGACTTCGTCATGACACATCCGTGTCTTTATCATGAATGTCATGAAAAAGCCATGTGTTGGTCATGACAAATTCATGCAATCACATATGCGTGACTTTATCATGAATGTCATGAAAAAAATCATGGATAGGTCGTGACAAAGTCATGTAAATGTCATGGAAATGTCATGATATTGGCCACATTATGATAAAGTCATGAAAAAACAAATGGGGTCAAAACCTCATGCTTTTATCGTGCTTTTCTCATGACAATATCACGACGTGTTTCGCTAAGGATGTGGAGTTTAAAACTAGTTTCACTTTAAACGCTTTGAAATGGAAACACTTTAAATCGATGTCTCGCATTCAACTCTATTTGTCAGCCTACAACAGCACACCGGGCGCTCTTCGCAGGCGTTGCATTGCGAGAAAAACAGAAGAGAATAACGTCAACGCGCAGGACACACAGAGGCGAAAAGCGAAATGCTCTGGCATGCTCTGACAGACAGAGGTGAATCTGGAGTTCTTCCTTTTGGAATATGCCATCCGTAGAGCGCCAGAAAACGAGGAAAGATAAAAAACAGGAAAAAGACCAGTGAGTTGCACTTCAGAACACCTGACCACATGTGGACCGAACGGATTATCGTCTATGCTTGCATTATATTTTTTTAACTTAGTTTTGCAGCGGCGGATTGATGTGTTACATACATGTTTTTCCCATTTAACTGTTTCCTCCAAAACTTTTTTCGTTCACTCTTATGCAGGCGGTAGAAATTAAAGCGCCAGGTTTCAACAGGGCTTTCTGGAGATGTACTGTTAAAGAGGATCTTTTATTTCTGCAGCATGAATGTTTTGGTAAAATCTGAAGAACAGTCGCAATTTTTCAAATGTTCTCGTATATGAGTACATTAATACCGCCGCCGCTGTTCACGCACGTTCGGTTAAGGATGGGGCAGGTCAAGTTAGGGATAGGCAGGATGGGATGTCTTAGGGCTAGGTGGGGTTAGGTTAAGGTAAAGCTAGCTGAAACTAAATATAACTGCCGTTAGAGTGGGCAGGAATGTCTCATGCCATCTTTCTCTAAGAATAAAGAATAGAGAACATGGTCAACAGCATGGTCAAGCAAAGCGGAATATTTTCCGAGTCTCGCATTAAAACACCCTTTCCACCAACCCCAAATATGATAAAACCGATAACTCAAAACATGGTAAATATGGTCAGAAGGAGAAGGCGAGGTACGTGTATATTTGATAAATCTGCTCAAATCCCCCATTAATTTACTCCAAAATGAATGCAAAAGTTAATACAGGGTCAACATTGTGGTCAACCCAAACAGTACATGGTTATGGTCTAGTTGGTGACCTGGGACCTATGGCGGCCAGACATGTATATTGTGCGTGAGCTCCTTTTGGTTGTCTGCTTTGTTCGAAAATATAATTTATCGGTGGGTCAATACCATTTTTAAACAATCCTGTCAGCAATTGTGCATATTGTGAAAAAATTCAAGTATTTCAATGAATATTCAAAAGCGAAAAACATAGATAAAGGTTGTGGAGAATTTCACCGAAAGACAAGTGACTATTGCTTCTTCCTGTACGATCCGCGAATGTAAAAAATGGGCAAGGTGTGTAAAAGAACAAGTGAGCGAACTCCGGGATTTTCGTGGCACAAAAAGTGCATTGCGGTGTTGCGGCGTATCTAGGCGGAGTGCGCTACGAAAGACATGCGAGTGAATGGCGGACCGCGGTGCGATGCCCACAGAAAGATAAATTTCTCCTGAACAAAGCGACGGTTTTTGATGCGGCTTGCTGTGGTGCAAAGCTGAAAAATGAGCGCTTCCACATATGTATAATGAGTGCAACCTTTCGTCGGGTAAAACTCTAAACCATTTGAGTAACAAAAGTGCTCAAATTTCGGTGTTATAAAATTCCGGGTTCCTGCCAGGCATTTTCAAAGATTGTGCAAATTTTTTCCGTTACAACATGGTTACGGTCAGCGGAAGAGTTGTAGAGGAAGTCTTCTAGTTTCCAAAAATACCAAAATCGTTGAATTTGAACACCATTTGGCAATTTTATGGCCTGGGAACCGCGGCCTCTTCCCCGCTCAAAAACGAAACGATGCATAAATTTCGTTTTTTAGCGGGAAGAGGCCGCGACTCCCAGGCCACAAAATTGCCAAATGGTGTTCAAATTCAACGATTTTGGTATTTTTGGAAACTAGAAGGCTTCCTCTACAACTCTTCCGCTGACCGTAACCATGTTGTAACGGAAAAATTTGCACAATCTTTGAAAATGCCTGGCAGGAACCCGGAATTTTATAACACCGAAATTTGAGCACTTTTGTTACTCAAATGGTTTAGAGTTTTACCCGACGAAAGGTTGGGATCATTATACATGTGTGGAAGCGCTCATATTTCAGCTTTGCACCACAGCAAGCCGCATCAAAAACCGTCACTTTGTTCAGGAGAAATTTAACTTTCTGTGGGCATCGCACCGCGGTCCGCCATTCACTCGCATGTCTTTCGTAGCGCACTCCGCCTTGATACGCCGCAATCCAGCAGTACACATTTCGGTCTCATTTCTGCTCCCATTTGACTCCATGTTAAATGAAGCGCAGTTCTTTCACTTCTTATTTTACACACCTTGAAATGGGTTTGCCTTCCGAACGGACTGGAAAGTTTGGCATCCACTGACAGTACAGCGCAAAGTCAAATATTCCCTCTCTTCGCCATTTGCAAGTCTCTGCCAGCAAATGAAATCCTTCACACGGCCTTGACACCTCTGACAAGCAACGTTGACAGCATTTTCAGCGGGCAATGCAATGTCCTGCCTCAAAAATGCAATAGTTGCCTCCTCTGAGGAAATTATCTGCAGCAGCTCCAATGCCAACATATTTCTGATCAGATCCCAGGACATCCGTACAAATTTATAGGAAAAGCCATAATTTAAATTTCCGAATGATCAAGGTCACATATCCGCAGAGAAAGAGCGACACTCGCACAGGAAGGCGGAGAAATGAGCATTTTGTCATATCATTCTGCAACTCAAGGTCACGGCATCCTTTATAAATGTCCGATGCTCGGACTTTCCCAACGTATAAAACAAGAAACACAATTCCACACAATTCATTAAAGCAACGCGCGTGCTGGCCTTGTCATGTGTGTGGGCGCCCAGATTCCAGGTCACCAACTAGACCATAACCCAGTACATTTGCCATTCTCTTCAAAATTACTTCTTAATCTGCACCGAACAAGTTTCCCATTAACTTTAGATGATCATGCGGCATGTGTGGTCCCTTGTTTGTTTTTGCTCCATTTATTGCAAAAATTAAAAATGTCCATTTCCATCTCACAGCAAATAAGCAGACACTCTGCGCTATGCGAGTGCATCGAATTCAACAACCAGGTGTCATGTTCTCGCCAATGTTAGAGTAATGTTTCCACCATAATACTGAGTATTATTTCATTTGTCCGCAAGTGAATGGGCTTTTCCGAGCAGTGATGGCACAAGATTTGTCTTCTCCGATTTCCATGCGCAAAATTCTGGCTTGCAGGGGAATGTAACTTCCACATGTGTGGAGTGGAAGACGTGGAAGTCAAGGCCATCAGGTAGCGTTTGAAATCCCGGAATACCTCTCTCATGCGGACTATTCCGCTGGAGTGGACGAAGAATAAATTTGCACGTTCGATTATTTTTATGCGGTTTCCAAAGTGATAAAATTGATGTTGCGTCAGCTTTGCAAATGCATCCCATGGTAACATTGCGAAAGTGTAAAAAGTGCTGTGGCGTCAGGCAGCTTTACACTGAAAATAATCCAAATCCATCCAATGGTGGTGTTACTGAAGTGAAAAAATTGATGTGGCCTCAACAAACTTTGTTCCTAGTGCAGGATGTCCCAAATGTACCTGCGAAATGGATTATTCGGCGAGACGTTTTTGTCATCTAAGCGGATGCTGCGTGATTGCTTGCTTGCACTGTTGACAAAACATCGGCCGCATTTCCCAATTGCGCTTACCCTCAGATTCAACTCAATAGCCAATTCAATGGATAGATTTGTGTCATGAAAATTTCATTTCTGTGCACATTACGCTTATTTCGTTTCCGTTGTTGCTTTGAATAAAGATGCAGCTGTTTGTTGAATTGGCTCTGTTGAGTTGGACCAGCGAAGAGATGGGTTGTCCTGTGCCCGAGCTTTTCAAATCAGCTGATTATTACGTCCACAGTGCTTCTTTCGTAACCATGGCAGACGCCAGACGTCATGGAAGCCAGACATATGGAGCACGGATGACGTCACGCCAAACGCATGATTTCCGCAAATGTACACTCTAAACACGAAGTTCAGTTTGGAACACTATATTTTAACATGGGTTTAGACAGGAATGGTTCTTTTGGGAACACTTGGTCTGTTATTGGAACACTTAAGGTGTTCCAATGGAACACTAAAGGTGTTCCATATCGCTCATGTGTTCCAAATCTGTGACAGGAATGTCACAGATTTGGAACACACGGGTGTTCCACTGCTGTTCCTAAAAGAACACCTCCTATCTAAGCCCATGTTAAAACATAGTGTTCCAAACTGAACTTCGTGTTTAGAGTGTACCGGATTCCAAACCTATAGTCCCACGTCATGTGTTATGACGTTTTCGTTGGAAATTCGATATAAAAATTGTTTAGATAAGTGCCAGGAGCGAATTTAGGCAGTTGTCCGGTTGATATTAGTAGCGTTTTAGCGCACACCCTGTATGTGTGGCATAAAACGGCTAACTAAAGGTTGAAGAACGGTTGGTGATTGGTGCGAACAGTTCTCAGTGGAAGAAACAGAATGCGACCACAAGAGTTTTCATAACGTTTATTTTGCAACACTGGTTGAGCCAAGGTTGAGCCACACAGAAACAGATATGCAAACGAAAGACTTCAAACTGGATAAACCCCGACAAGCAACATCACTTCTTGCGGGGTTTTAAAACTCGGATGAACCAATCCACCAAGATCCATCTTAACTCCCGGATCGATTGGAAGCTC
Organism: Sinentomon sp. SZTP_YWyxl; assembly: GCA_030068105.1. Lineage (NCBI taxonomy): Eukaryota > Metazoa > Arthropoda > Protura > Sinentomata > Sinentomidae > Sinentomon > Sinentomon sp. SZTP_YWyxl. Next base: position 11,616 of record JASGXE010016821.1, read on the forward strand.
GAGGTTCAAGCTTGCTTGTCGCCAAGCCTCTTTTCAGAGCCAACACATTTCCAGAACAAAGCATTCGTCAGTTGAAGAATACCAGAGAACCAGTTAAGTGCATCAAAACCCATTTGTTGATTCACTATTCGGTGGGTTTTTCGAACCACAAAAGTTGAGGATTTAGTGCCACTCCAGCTAGATTTGCTGAGAACATTTACAGACAAACCGAAGGGTTTTTCATGAGTTATTTACACCGTGGATCAGCTCACATTTTTTATGTTTTATTCTTCGGCCGTTCGGCGCTAAATTTTAACGTTTTATGTTTATTTTTGGTTTTTATCCTATTTGCTTTGTGCATTTGTTTTATCTGTTTATTTAATCATTTGTTGATTTATTTGGCTCATGTTTCTGTGTGGTCTAAAGAGCGTTCGGGTTCTCACCATTATTACAGAATAAACGTTATGAAAACTTTTGTTGGTCTCTGTCACTTCCGGTGAGGACTCATCATACCAATCACCAACCGTCCGTTAACTTTTTTAGTTAGCAGTTTTAACCCACACGTACAGGGTGTGCGCTAAAACGCTACTCATTCTAGAGGACAAGGCGTCGGGTTTGCGCACCGACGTACTTGTTCGTGGGTTCGAATCCCACCCATGGCAAAAAGTACAAAAATATTTTACTACAAGTAGGCTGAGGTAAGGTATTGGACACCAGGTAAAGGCGGCTGAGGTTTGGTTATAGGACAAGTTACGTTAGCTTCAGTTAACATTCAGGAAATTATGTATGTCGTAGTCTCGTTTGAATCCCGTGCGTAGGCTATATGGAAAATTCGCACGCAGCGCGTTGAGCATGCGTTACGCATGCGTTGAGCATGTGTTGCTTGAAGTTGGACTGGGGTAACTGATGCCTGCTTGAACAGGGTGTTCCACTCAAAAGAGGCCCTTCGTGTTTTAATCGGTTTTCCCCGTCTTTTCAGATTGCGTTGGAAAATTCTTTCAGATTTCGATGTTGCTTGACATGATGTTCACTGCTGCGTATGGTTTGTTAAATTGACATGGTGTTCAGAGTCTGGGCTTGACGGGGACTGCTGGGCCAGACGTCGGACTGATTTTTGCCGCTGTTCTGGATGCTGTTGCGGATGTCCACTTCCACCAAAGGCACCAACCCATATTCTGCCCGCCCTTTTACACCTTTGTTTCTGACCTGTCACCACCCATTTGGCGCCATTAGCATTTGCAAGGACTCTTTGCCCGTGCAGGAATGCCAAACGTTGTTTAAAGGATTCCCTCTTTCTTACGTCCGAACTCAGTTTCATGAAGTTCCCCACCACAAAACTGCGTTGATCGACAGTGAACATAATGCCAAGCACCAACCAAATCTTCTATTAAGCTAGCCGGGGCAAGCCTAGACCAGAAAAAGGGCAAAAATTGAAAATACACAAGAAACATCATAGGGGCTTCTTTTAAGTGGAACACCCTGCAGACCAAATGCAGCCGTGTATGTATACAGCATCTTCTGAGAGTACAGTGAGATAAATATTAATGTGTCCACACACGAAATCAAATGGGACATCCACGGATGCAATCAAACGAGGCAACAATGCAACATTGAAAAAAATCCACTTCGTAATTAGAAATGAAAGTTTCTCATTTTAACGAAACTTGTGATGCGAAACTTTTATTTCTGCTTGGATAACAGAAGCAAGAGTGAAATGGAGAAATCGCGTCTGCTGACATTATTATGTTTTTCCCCTGCGTAACACTGATCAGCAGTAGGAAAATCACTGAACAGTGCAATTATTGAGCACCCTGCATAAACAGTTCTTGAAATTTCTCTTTTCCATCCCATTGTGAAGGAAACCATGCATGGCGTTTGCTTCCACTCGCCGACGGTTGACGGATTGTTCGTCGCGTCTTTCATGCTGTTTGCTCTGTTGTCATCAATTCCGAGAACGGTGGGATATGACCCAGGGAGTTTAAGCTCTCAATTGGAACACGCACGTTAGTTTGGTATTTCAAATTCATTATTTTGGCTTCTTAAAAAGACGGCCCAAAATTATGTCGATTTATGTCGTATTTTTTGCGTAAAAATATGTCGTAATCAATTTTCAGCAAAAAATTGTAACCATAGAAACGTATAGAATCTTCTGCCTTGGATTACATTTTACCACACATTGGCAGAGACTTGGGTTTGTGATCCGAAATTTAAAGAATGCCACAATAAGTCAAGTAAGTAAGGGCTTCTAAAAGTTTTGTCATCCCTGTCCTCGAGTATGCGTGCGCTCTCTGGAATCCTTATCTGGCTTGCGAAATTCATTCGCTGGAGAGAGTTCAATGCCGTGCTACCAGGGCCATTTCTGGAAATTATGGACGTTGGAGGATGGGGGAATTTGCTCAGTTATCTGGACTTGCCTTCAATTTACTCGCATAAAGACCAAAATTACAAGATCCGCTCTCAGGCCTTGAAAAAAGGACATCGGCATGTATACTCATTCTAAGGCAGAACCATTCCGAAGTGGAACTCTCTCCCTTCGAGGGTGTTTGACCAGCCACTGAGTATCCCGATTCTGCAGGGACGAATTAGAGATAGCCTCTGTCCTAATCTGCCTGCTAGTTCCTAGTTGTTTGATCGATCCTCTCTCCTGGTTTGGTCATGCTTTTTACCATCCAGAATGGTCTTGTTATGTTTTTACAATAATTCTGCTGCTGCTTGCCATCTGCAGCTTTTTTTTTGTCCTTGTGCATCCTTTATCTAATGTGCCTTCTACCATATGTCTGTAAATAATATTGAGAGGAGGAAACTCCCAAAATATAGAAATATAGAATATCAATCAATAAAATCAGGCCTTTTATTCTTATATAGGAGTTTCATACATACAAGCATAACAAGCAACGTTTCAGTAAAGTAATGCAAGGAACATAAGCAGATAATGTAAAACAATGTACGAGATACGGAGATGAATAATTAGACACACAGAAACAGAAATTTTTGGTGTCAAATAAGGGCACACAGAAACAGACATTTTTGAGAAAAAGTTATTGAACAGAATAAGCGAAAATTTACTTAACAGAAAAAGAGAAAAAGCCCCTCCCGACTTTCCGATTCGGTTAGCATTTCGGGGTTCCTGCAGAATGCTGATATGTTGCCTCCTCGGTTTGCTACGTAAATTAAAATTTCTATGTGAGGTCTTTGAAGTTTTTTCGATTGATTGTATCGGCATCGATTGGTGTCATGTTTTATCATTACTTAAAAATCATTAAACTTCTTGTGCCATCTTTGCAGTCGTATATTTTGTGTTAAGAATAAAGAATAAAGAATGAAGAATAAGGAATAAAGAAACTTCTTATTGTATCCTGTATATCTATGGACAGTGATGGAACAATTAATTACAGATGGCTCATCGTCCGACATTTTGAGCATAGTAAAACACGATAGGTATAGATTCATGTCGCTTTTTACTCTTTTGATGCAATGGTACGAATGTCTCTGTGTATTTGTGTTCTGTCACCAGTTCATTTCTGACAGTATTTGTCCATAATAATAAAATAATTATCATTATGTGGGGAGGCTGATGAAACTTGTTAGTGTCAAATATGAGCAAGCTAAAAGCGGTTTTGAGTATACTTCAAACAGAAGCAATTTTCGTTCCGCTGAATTTCACCAGTTTTTTTTTCCAAGCGGCGTTCATGGTTGGCGCACAAAACCAGTCGGTAATAATCAAATGATTTGTGACGGACGCCATTACACTTCAACTGAAACCAGCAAAGCAGCACTTCGTCGACCGGACTTTTTTTTACAGTTCGGAATACCGGCCGACATTGAACTGAACGAGTTATCACCATTGCTCTCTGATATATTTAAGGCCAACTAAACTTAACCTAACCTGACCTAACCCAACCTACCCTCTCCTGACGCCTTTCCTAACCTATCCAACCCTACCCACATCGTTCTGATCTTCCTATCCTATTTTGGCCACTTGAGCGTGTGTGAAAACTCGTCCAGTTCAGCTTTTTTCAAATGTCGGCAAGTAGGTATTCCGAACTGCAACCTTTTTTTTATTTTGTCATGATGCTTCCAAACACACGAGGTTCAACAGCATCCAATAGACCATTCGTTTTAGACGCTGCGGATTGTTGAATGGTGCTTCCGTTGTGCTTCCAAGCAGATACGCTTCAAACGATCTAATGGCCAAAGCGTTTTGTAATGGCTTTGCCATGGTGTTTCTTTCTGAGCGGACACACTCCAGCCAAAACCAAAACCCAATTTGATCATTTCTTTAGATTCTGTGCGTTTTTACTTTTTACCCCTTAGCAAATTCAAATCATAGCAACACACATCACTACCCTCAGTGCATGTTGCGTGCAGCTGAAAAATGCAAGGGGCAAGACTTGAGCATTTTCGTTTAGTAGCCCTTTGTAAAATCAACTCATGCACAGTCGTCTCCGTCTGCCACCCGTCGCCCCCTGCCCCCGGTGGCACGGGGCACTATCCCCATGACAAAAAATGCCCCCCATCGACAGACTTGCCCCATTGGCATACACGTTTGGATCGACACTGGGAAATTTAGCCTTTGTTACACGAATATTGAAACCAAAATGAACTCCAAAATTCAAAATTTCTTCAACTTCTGGGGGTCCCCGCCCCAAAACCCCATTCTCAAGATCGGCCTCTTGGAATCCCCGTGAGGCCACACTGCAGGCCCCACGACTGGGGTGGTGTCCAGCTCATGCCCTGAAGAATGTCCTATTGATGCGAAATCATGCAATGTCGCTCTTTCAAACGTTTGAGTTGCACTAAATATAAAGTGAAGAGATGTTCGGATTTATACATAGGGTGGATAGAAAATCCAACCCTTATGGGGTTTTCGCCCGTAAATGTTCCCCATTGCTGCCAAGGGCTCATGGGAATCGGTCTAAAATGGACAAATATGAGGTAATTACCTCTCTGTTAGTTAAATTAGAGAACTACAGAATTGGAGAACTACTACTAAAAAGATCTATGGGCGTTTGGAGGAATATAGCTATGATTGTTAACTCTGAACCTGCGGATTGTCCTGATTGAACTGTCGACTGTTGGCGAGCCATGGGCTCTTAGAGAATTAGAGAACCCGCAGAGCCAGGAAGACAGCAACAAGGCGAAAAAAGCCAGTGGAGCAGAAGAGGAGGCAGGCGCCAGTGGGGTGGTTCAATAATGGCATGCATGTGTGTCGCGTCTCAAGGTACCTTATAATCGTATTCGTGGACAACGCATCGCATGGTGGGCAGCAGAAATAAGATTGTGGTGATTTTTCGTAATATTTTACAAGGCATGCAGGTCTGGAAACCTTCAAACTCCGACAGATTGACCACCCCTTCATTTGGAAAAAGACAATGAAACCCAATGTGAAGAGAATTTGCATAATGTAAATAATTTTTTCTTATTATTGGCATCTAGTCTAGTTAAGACACGTCATACATTAAAATGAATCAGGAAGATAGCAAAACGATAAGAGTCATAAAAAGTTAAAAAGGCAGCAAAGATGTGTCGCGGTGTTCACAGATAAGCAAATTCAGAGGACCTGATGGCTGTGCATCAAGACGACAGTTAATGGTATTCCACTCTTAACAGTCAGAGAAAAAATTCTTTGAGAGTATGGGTTGAGCCGGCACCTGAAAATAGGACATAAATTTTTTTGAATTTCTGACATTCCTTTTTGATGCATGTAATTTCTCTCCGTTGTTCCAGTTCGAAGCAACGGTGTCAAGCAACGCATTCTTCCGGCAAAAGGAGTCAGAGGGCAGGCGCCGAAGAGAGGTAATGAAAGATATTTTCAAAAAATATCAACACATAAATAGGCCCCCATAACTCGATCAGTCTTGCATCGGCTACGTCCAAAATTAATTCCACTATTTGCTCACGATCTTCTTGCCACTCACCCCTGTAACAAGGATGATGGAAAGTGTACAAATACACTCTTCATCAAAAGTCTTTCGAACATGGGAGTTCATTATTATGTAACTCAGGCGCCATTTAGAATCAATGGCAGCATGCGCAGCAAAACATAATGACACTCGTGTGAGGCATGAAGGTGCACCAAGCCCTGTTGAAATTAAATCGCCCCCGTAATAACAAGTCCTTTAAAATATCCCTTATGTTCGAGATCTTTTGATAAGCTCCGTTTACCCTCTGAATGTCTTGTTCAATCGTGTGGTTGATCGAAAGATCTCGCGATTAAGAAGTAACGTAAAAAGCACACCCAAATGCTCCTATCGCTCCCTTTCCACCCCAACGACATTTTGGTCTCCTTGCCTTTTTTCATTGAACATGGAGCCCGCGAACGGGGACCATCATGTCAAAGTAAAACCTATGGAAACCAAATTTTAGTCCATTGTTTTGTTTTAGAGGAAAGTGGGTATCATTGACAAATGACGAGGCGCTTTATTTTTTTTTTCAAAATGATGATTACTGCCCGAATGAAAAATCAGAAGTTGTTCTGAATTTGTGCTCAGATGTCCTCAACGCAGAACTGACAACGGGCTTTATTTTGTCGCACCGCTGATTCTTTTAATTAATGTCCGTCATTTATTTTTCCCTTGGGCTGTCTTAGACTGGAACACCCTACCTCGCGACGTTTCAGTGATAACGGCTCCATAGCCGCGGATATCCGGCATGGGGTTAAGTCATTTATACGGGGGACACAATTGCACGGCAACAGGGAAACATTTTCAGAAAACAGCAGTACCCTTAGTCGTGAAATAGTGTCCCCCCTTTGGCACAAGCACACGGCACAGGGTGTGCCTTATTTCTCTGGAGGGTGGGTAGTCGGTTGAGATAGGTTAGTTAGGAGCTTTGGATAGGTTAAGTTAAGTTAGGTAGGTTCTGTTAGGTCGTTAGGTTAGGTTAGGTTAGGTTAGGTTAGGTTAGGTTAGGTTAGGTCAGATTGGATTAGATTGGGTCGAGGTTGTTTTTAGTGTAGGTTCATTTGGTTGTTTTAAGTAAAGGTGCACTGCACAGAGAACCCTAACCTAACCTACTCTAACCTAACCGAACCTAACGAGCTAACCGAACCTACCTAACTTAACCTATTCAAAGCGCCAAATAAACCTATCTCAACCGACTACCCACCCTCCAGAGAAATAAGGCACACCGTGTGCCGTATGCACACCCTGTGCTGTGTGCCCTTTGGCACTGCCACAGGGGGGATACTATTGCACGGCTAAGGGTACTGTTGTTTTCTGAAAATGTTTCCCTGTTGCCGTGCAATTGTGTCCCGCCCGTATAAATTACTAACCCCGGAGAGAAGTGGTTGAGGTCTTGCTAATACTGCGGCATAAACTATGACCCGACCTCACTTTTTTCTGCTGCGGTGGGGCAGGGACACAATTTATGCCGCAGTATAAGCAAGACCTCAACCAAATCTCCCCGGGGTAAATGACTTAACCCCCGGCATGAAACTTATCCTCAAGATTTCGGGCTAAAGTTGACGTTTTTTCTTTTACCATTTTGAACACGTGTGCTTTTATAATCGACGTTTGATTTATCTTCTTCATCCATGCACCAGTTCCTTTTATAGATGTGTGGAGAAATAAATAAATAAATTAATTAAATAAAGAAGTAAAAAAAGATAATAAGTTAAATAGACGAATAAAAAAATAAACAAATTACAAAGACCATCAGAGCGCAGATGAAAAAACTTATAGGAAATCATGGCACTAACCCTATTTCCATCCTGCATATAGATACCATTGTCAGAAGAAGAGCACCCAAAGGAGCAGATTCAAGCAAAGCGAAAGCAGGAAATGATGTCAAAGCAACTGGTAATGTGAATTCGTTCTTTGAATGTGAATTCGTGCGAATTCGTGAAAATTCGTGAATGTGAACACGTGTTCTTCTCGGCTATGCTGAAATCGGTTTATGACTCGAGGACAGCATGCAAGCGGGAAATTTTTAAGTCGCGCCTACAATGTACACGTATATGGGACACCCCACGTATAATCATACACCTGAATGCATTGCAGCTGTGGCAGGGAAATGCTTACAATGTAGGTACACAGTATAGTGTTTTTGTGGTCGGTTTACTGTGATATCGGCTGGGGTACGGGAACACTGCATCCAGGTCAGATCGACTGCTTTGGCAAACACTCTGCTTCAGGTTGATGCCACAACGTCTGTATTACTGGCAAAACCAGGTCCTCTGTCTGGTTATTATTATTAAAATATTTATTCAATACTGCCCACAAAGGAAATGGTGGCAGAACGACGAAAAAAATCTGAATCAAGCAGTGAAAAACAATTACATGTCATGAAATAAAACAAAACAACAGGAAAAAAGCAATGGAAAAGGGTCACACGACAGGTCAGGAGCTGCAAGGTGCGATGCCTAGGGATGCCTTAGCCTTTGTAATGGTGGGAGACACGCTGGAAAGGGAATTCCAGTCTCTTACAGTGCGAGGAAAGAAATAATTAAAATATCGATTTGCGCTGCAAATGGGGGATGTGAGAGCAAGACCGTTGTTAGTTCTACGTTGGTTCTTTTTAATTGAAAAACATGATGGTATGGAGAAATTGAAAGAGTGAGTAACAATATCGTTTAGTAGCTTTATTCTACGCTCTCGTCGTCGCTGAGCCAATAAAGGGGTTATGTCGAGTTCTTTCAGTAGACCGGACACACTGACGTTGCGTTCGAAGGATCCCATGATCATTCTAGCAGCTCTTCTTTGAATCATTTCCAACTTCGAAATATCCACCTGAGTAGCGGCGTCCCACATTGTGCACGCGTATTCCAGGATTGGCAAAACAGAGGAAATGTATGCTTTGAGCTTGGCACGACGGGAAGAATACCGAATATTTCTTGAGACAAACCACAAGGCCTTGCTGGCTTTTTCACAAGTCAACCGGACGTGATCTTTCCATGACAGATCGTTTGAAATTAAGACCCCCAGGTACTTAAATTGCGAAACATTTTCGATTTTGCTGCCATTTATGAAGTACACTGTATCATTCAGGGCATTCTTGGGTCACCGGGTAAACGTCATAGCTTTGGTCTTGGCTGAATTAACCTGCATTGACCAGGCATCACACCACGCGGAAACTCGGTTGAGGTCCGACTGCAACATTCCGGTGTCTGCAATAAGAGATTCAATTTTCCGGTGGAGGACAACGTCATCGGCGAATAAGCGGATGCCAGAAGTAAGCCCATGGGAGATGTCATTGATGTAAAATAGGAACAAAAGTGGGCCTAACACACTGCCCTGCGGGACACCAGAGGAAACGATCGACTCAGTGGAAGTGGCTGATTGCACTGACACCATTTGGGTCCTTGACTCTAAAAAACTGGCTAAGAGACTTCGGACGATTGGAGGGAAGCCATCGCCCTTTACTTTAGCAAGGAGTTGGTCGTGGGGGACAAGATCGAACGCCTTGGTGAAGTCAAGGAAAACTGCATGAGAGGAGTGGCCCATATCCAAGTTCCTACCTATTTCATCAACAGGTAAAAGGACCTGAGACTCACATGACATATTCTCACGAAATCCAAACTGGTGCGGGTGAAGAATTTTGTTGTCTGACAAGTGCTTCCTGATGTAGGTAGCCAATATTTGTTCGAAGATTTTGGAGCAAATACAAGCAAGGGAAATCGGACGAGAGGGGCGAAGTGCGGCTTCTGTTCATTGTTTCTGCCAAGCCTAAATCTTAGACCAGGTGTTCTTTAACGTGAGCAGCGTGAAGTTGCACACAGAACCTCCCGTTTAACGTCCCATCACGAAGAGGGAAGGGTCTTGGCCACCTATAGCCCGTTGCAGCAGCACAACCAGGGGTTCAAGAGTGATCTGATTTCCAAGTTGTACAGTACTGGTCCAACGGTGCTTAACGTCGGTGTTCTATTGAGAACCGTTTCAAAGCTAAAAAGCCTTTGATCGAAACTTTAGCACGTGATGTCATTCGGCGTGCACGGAGCATGGGATTACTTCGCGGTTCGCCATTTTTGCGACAATACTTCCAATATCGATAGTTAATTTCGGAGTTGAATGTTTTGTAGATTTTGCATAAAGTGACGTTCATATCAGTGTTGCTCGGAAGAATGTATTTTTGCTTTGTGGTCTCGTGTTATCAACTTAAAAATCAAGCAGTTTTCATGAACAGGAGAGCACCATCGGAAATCATAATATCACACAGACCTTTGTGTCTAAATTCCTTATTGTTGACAAAACATTTCGTATTATGGAATGCCTATGAACAACGCCTATTCCAACTCTATTGTTGCGAAAAATGCAATCGCCTGTTGAAATGGCAATTGAATTGAAACTGAGGAAGAGTTGCACAGTTGAATCCATCTGCATTCATCAGGAATACAGGAATCCTTAAAATTATTCAATATTTCGTTGTGTGAATATTTACGGATATTTTCAACTCAAAGACTGTCTTCTTTGTGCGAGCACGAACATGGTTTAAAAAAGCGTAAAACGGCCGGAATTTAATAAAACTGTATCATCTGAGGTTGTAACGAGGTTTTTGAGAAATATATTTTAGACATGTTTCAAAATATAGCATGGGTAACTTCCAAGCATGGATTCAAAGTTTGTGAATTCCACACGCCGATATTTGTTCATGAAGTTTGTGCTTTCAGACCAAAGTTTCCGAATTGAAGACATACTTATCTGTTTCGACGTTAGTGATTTGCATATATGTGTATTTGTTTTCAATGTTTGCGACTTTCAAACATTATTTGCTTATAAATTCGCGACTTCCATACATGGGGAAAGAGTCTTTGAAGTTTGTAACTTCAAGACATGGACATTTGACTTAAAGTTTTTAACTTCCAACACATATTCGTTTTCAAAATTCGTGACTTTTAACACAGTTATTTGCTTCAGCATTTATGACTTCCAGACATAGAGATTATTGACTTATCTTTGACCTCTACTATTCACCGCAAAAATCACCTGACGCGTGCTTGAATTATTACATGATGTCCGCGGCGAAAAAAAAATGAAGAAGCGTATGAGAAATGCAGGGACCGCTTTGATGCAGCAGATCATCAGTTGCCTTCCAGACGTCGACCAGGCAACAACTGCACTCAGAGCTGGCCCGCTGCAGCCGTCTTGCCCAACTTCCAAGGACAGCATGTTGCCACGCCAGACGCTCTGTTCATCGTATTCGTATATTTCAGCATTTGCTTCAGACTTGATGCTGTTGGTCAGCCCAGCCAGCAAGAGTGGCATATTGCTGCCTTTCATGACTGTAAGGTTTTGACAGAAAATGAACAACGAAAAAGTGCTGAGCTCACCAAATTGACAGACTGGTTCAAATAGCCTAGAGGAATCTAAACAGAAGTCTGCAGGGTAACTTCAAAAGTTCTGCACAATCACTGGAGCTCAGCAACTGGCGTCTTCACAAGACACGATAACCAGAGATTGATCTGAGACAAGCACTGAGGGCAGGAACAATTTACTCGTATTTCAAGAACCTACCTAATGAAAAATGAGGTGATTTCGAAACCGCTTCGTAATCATCATTCATGCTTCGAAGAATGATTTGAGCCAGCCTTGTGATGCCAGCTATGCTGAGGCGGGAGTAAACCGCCGTATAAGCGTGACATACCTAAGTTCTCGTGAAAAAATTGACTCCATTGGTCATGCACAGAGATTAAAGATGGTTGTTGGACCGACAAAGATAGCTAAAGGCATGCGTCCTTTTCAAGACATGGCATTACAGTTATGTAATGCGTTTTACAACGCACGAGGCCAAATAATTCACGATGGCCCTTGAGTTAAAAAAAATTCTGTGCTCGAAGTCTTTTGGCTTAGAGTGTATCACTGGTCTTTTTAATTTGTTTGCAGAAAGCACGGGGCCAGAATTGAACGGTGCTCATTTTGAGTGCAGCATCGACGATGGCGGATGGAAAGCTACAAACTGGGCACGAATTGGAACCGAAGAAGCCAAGCAAAAATACAGCATTCCCCTTCCGAATAACGCCGATTCGAAATACATTGCTTACGTCAATGACGGCAGCAAAGATGCATCTCTTGAGAAACTCATTGCTAAATGGGACCGTTGTTTTAAAATTGGATTCGCGATCTTTAAATCAGGATCCAATTCGGATTTGCTGTTGTTCGTCGGCGGAGCCCAGAGATTCTCATACAAGAATAACGTGGCAAAATCATTGACCAACACCATGGAAATATTTCTATGTTAATGTCGACGTTAGCAGTTACAAGGAAGATTTCAAGGTTTGGAACTTTAATTTTAGTCATTCATCCCGTATGACCTCCGAATTAGATAAATGAATGAATGACTAAATAAATAAAAATCTATTAATTTATTAAGATAAACAAAAAATGAATAAATAAATTAATAAATTTTAAAATAAGTCTAGATCCAGAAAATGGGAGTGCTGCCAGGAAAGGGGTTCATGGAAAATATCACTTTGCCAAATCCCTAATTCGGTTGAGCAATTTGAATGCCTAAACGCAAGGTTGTTTTTGATATTCTCTCTTTGAAATTCTCTCTCAAAACTGCTCTTGCTCGTGAAGTTGCAGAATTCATCCGAAGCCTTAGATTTCATTGTTGCTGAAACGTAGACCCATCCATGATGAATTCAACACATTTCATTTCTCCACCAGATGTAACAAAACGAATCAAGTGGAGAAGTCAAAAGGTGTTGGATTTATCATAGGAGGTTGCAATTTTTTACCATCTTCCAAGGGTTAGAGGTCCGGAGTTTCTGTGTTCTTCGAAGATAACCCTCAAGAAGCGGTCCTTGGGACTGATATCACCATGTAAGAAGAGGATAACTTGTTGTCTTACCTGACCCGAAGAGGATGACTTACCACCTGAACGATTTACCTGCATGACATACCCTAATAACGCCTGAATGACTTACCTTAGGGAGACTTACCTAACATGAACGTATTCCCATCAGCCACCACAGTTGATGATTTCTGCACACAGAAATACACAAACATTTTCCTCGCTTTTTAAACAAAAATTACAGGTCTACATCGGAGCCATTCGTGACGGGAAATTCTAAAGATGCCATAGCTTTGGACGACGTCTCTTTCTTCGGAAGCAATGACACTGATTGTTCAAAGGCTACATCCGGTAAAAAACCTGTATACGCACCGAAAGCCTATTGCACCCAGCAATCGAAATGATACTCAGGATCGGAGCACCCTCAGGAGGTCATGGCGCTAATGCGACCATTTTTACGAGAATGAAATTGTTTTAATGAATTTGAAACCCCAAAATCGTCAAATTGTCATGGGACTACCGTATTGCACGTCTTTAAATAAAATTAAGACCACAACTATGTGCGTTGAAAATCCCATCTTTCATCTGAAAAGCCTATCATTAATGGTTTTTCCATAAGACACAAAGACCAATTACGAAATAGCATATAAGATATGAAAAAATGGGCAATTACATCAATGGCAACTATTTTACTCTATTTTATATTTGCAAATCTTTTACACGCACCAAAAAAAGAAAACCTTCAAGCCCAGGAAAGAAAAGTGAATTATTATTCGCATTGCACTAAGAATGCATTGTT
>JASGXE010016822.1:0-10796 GCA_030068105.1 Sinentomon sp. SZTP_YWyxl
GCCTCAGAAGCACAAAGCTCGCTCCTTCTGTCTTTTTTCTCGGCTTGTATTAATTCCTCTATTCTTTACTAACTCACTTCAGTCCCGTTTTGCCAACCTGCTAACTCAGAATTATGGGGACCACTTCTCTCGGCAAACTGCTGCGTTAAAAGTACAAGAGAGAAAGTCGTGCACGTTCTGTTGATGAGTCATCACGCGATTGTCATCAGGAAAGACGATCTCTGGTCTCGCAGAATGAAGCTCACACTCACAGTCCATATTTGTGTGATTCTCATCACAGCACAATGTTCGGCGACGAATTATAGAGGCATCATGAAATCATCTCCAACATTATCACAGCCTGAAGACATTGTTCAAGCCGTAATAGGACTAACCAAAAGTTCGTCCTTACTTACCGCTTGCGGCATTGTTATGAACGAAATGCATGACCAGCCGACAGCTTTCAGCAAAGCTCTGATTTCTGCAGCATGGGATGCTTCATTGACAGTAGAATACTACACCGGTAGTTCAACTCGCAGAGATGCTTCCACCCTTACTGGCGAAGCAAGAAGTACAGGGCAACATTCAGCAAGCGGAAGAAAGCCCTGTGCATTCATTTTGATGCAGGGCGAAACAAGTCGTGGTCTGGTAGAGTCACTTGAGCACTACAAGCGGTCAAACCTTCTACGGTTCGGACAAAATCTGGATCTTGTTGTCTTTTATCACCAGGGTTCAAATGTGAGCTCAACAGAAGTGGAAAAGTTCTTCAGGTCACCAGAGGTTAACTGGATCTCGGAAATGGTTGTTATTTACAAAAAGTTCGGAGGTAAAGCTACTGCTCTTCAGTATCCCGACAACGTTATTAACCAGGATGTAAAACGACTAGTGATATTCAGGAGCCATAAAACCGGATCTTCTCCTGAAAATTACAATTTTATGAATGCAAGGGGAATAACTAACGACTTCAAGAATAAGACTCTAGTATTGGCAGTCAATCGCAAGAATGACATGGACGTAGAACCTCTCCCACTGGGACAATTTCTGTCTCAGCGAGTAAGAAGACGGGATGCGATTATTTATTCGCTGAAACTTTTGTCAAAAGCCCTGAACTTTAATGCAAAGGTTTTGCTTGTTCCAGCATGGGCACAATCTCGCCGCTACGGCAAAATCCTGGGTGTCTGGGAGGCATTGGGAAATGGAGATGCAGATCTTGTCATCTTGGGAAAGACTCTCAATCTTGTTGGCCATGGTTTCGTTTACTCAGCCACAATTGGAAATGTTCAACTGCAAACTGTTACTGCTAGTTGTCACAAAGTTTCTATTTGGAAGTATTTGTCAGGACAAATGGCATGGTCCTTTTCTGGAATCAGCTTGATCTCAATCGCATTTCTCTTTATTCTTTTTGTGATTGAAAACAGATTTCTGACAAGGAAAAGGATCGCATTTCGAAGACTTGTAAGAGGCCTTGCTCTATGTGTAATCCAACTGTTTTTTAAGCAAAGCGTCAACACAACTCAGCATACGAGCCAGATGACGAGGTTTCTGCATGGTATTTTGATCACGTCTGTCATTGCAGTAAGCACCATCTTCAACAGCCATCTTACGGCACTGTGGGTTCAACCAAGCGACAAGTTAGGCATCGAGGGTATCTCCGATCTCTACGATCAGAGAAACGATTTTTCCTCGAACCTGATCACGCGTATACCGTCCATGCTGGACACATTCAACATTTCCTCAGATCACAAGTTCAAATTCGTGGCTTCTGCATCTCTTTCATCAAAAGAAACCAGTGACGAATGCCTGCACAAAGCCCTCGCATCCAAACACGCGTGTCTGGCCATTTCCAATTTCGACTGGATGTTTCGAAATTCTTGCATCGTTTGGGACAATGGAAAAGATATTTCGTTCGCATCGACATTTCACCTCGGCCATGATCCATCCTTCATCATGCAATTGGCTTTTGTCTATTCTATACGATCACCGTACATCAGCGCTTTTGATAAATTCCTGAATCGCTTCAAGGAAGCCGGTATCTTGGAGAGAGTTTGGGATTTAGAGAGCGAAACTGAGAGCGTTGATAATGCGGACGATGAGATTTGCAAAGACGAACGAAAGCAGACTGAAAAAGATTTGGCCAAGCATGAGACCATCTTCAGATTGGAGCACATGCACAAACCAATACTGATAATAGGCGTTAGCACGTTGTTGGCTGCTGCGATATTCTGTCTTGAACTGGCTTGGGAGAAGATTTGAAGGAATCGGTCTGACCTGACATCTGACCAAGCGTGGACTTTTCATCCGGCTCTGATAAAGAACGGGTTCCCAGAAATCGTCATGGCTTTGCATTTCTTTTTGGCCAAAACCAAATCTTTTAAACTTTTTTTAGTCAAAAGAGGGAAAAAGTGGAATTTCCTGCATAAATCATAACCTACCATGAACCATTTAACCAGAGATGGCAAAAGGCCACGAGAAGATGTGCTATGCCGAAAATGTTTGAGCCGTCGAAGGATTAGCATTGCACTTGGAAGCCTAAACTTTACAAGGACAAACAAAACAAGCAGATGTTGCGAAATTTTATAAGGTTTGCTCTGGCTCATTCTTTTACTGGTCTGTCAGCTTTCAATTCTTAACTCTCGCGGTTTGTGAGTGAGTTGCATGCAGTATAAAATGTTTGAGACAAGTGCTCGTATTAACATAGAGTAAAGTTTTGTTAAAAAATCTAAAAGTAGGTGCACAAAAGTAGAAAAGTAGATGGTTTGACATCTTCCGTCCGGTTGTTTGCGGACGATGTTGTTGTTTATAGGCCCATCAACACTTCTTTGGACAGTGCGGCACTGGCATCTGACCTAGATTTGATTTCGGCCTGGTGTGAGAAATGGGGAATGAGGATAAACACCAATAAGTCCAAAATAGTCAATTTCGGGTCTCGTACAACTGATAATACCCCTATCTACTCTATCAATGGTGTCCCTCTCCTGATAGTGACCCAAATTAAGTACTTGGGGGTCATTTTCTCAAACGACCTCTCTTGGGACGCGCATATCAATTCTGTTGTAAAAAACGCTTCCGCTACTATTGGCTACATTTATAGAAATCTAAGGACAGCTCCGGCGCGACAAAAAAGGCAGGCTTTTGTTAGCCTTGTTCTTCCAATTTTGGAATACGCATGTTCTGTTTGGAATCCTTCCAAACGACGTCAAATTCAATCAATTGAAAATGTGCAACGGCGTGGAGCAAGGATTATTACTGGTACCTATGACCGATTTGCAAGTGTGACAAACCTCCTGCGGCAACTTGAACTTCCTTCTTTGGAGTCTCGACGACGGGAGCACTCCATCAATGTTCTATTCAGTTTCCTAGTTGGTGACATTGATTCTCCAATGCCACGTAATTATAGTCTGAAAGCAGTTCAACGCCGGACTGATAATGTATTGAGCTTTGTGCTTCCGCGATGCAAAAGAAATATCTACTTTAGCACATTTTTTCCCCGTACCATTACTGATTGGAATAACCTTCCGAAAGATTCCAACGTCATTTCACGTGCAGCTAACCGCATTTCTCAAACCAGGCGCTTACTTTAATATTGCTACTTGTTTCTGATTGCTGCTGGTCGATATTCTCATAATGTTTTGCATAGTTTGTTCCTTTCGTCTTTGTTTTATTGTTTAACTAACTTTGACTCTGCTCTTGGCTACGATGACTTCATTCTTGTGTCCACCAAATTATTTGTGGAATCTTGAACAATAAATAAATAAATAAATAAATATCACTTCATTGAAAAGGAGTTAGCCTTCACAGCTCATGTGCTTGTCCATCAAATAATTTTGTTTTGAATTTTTACACTTGGGTTTCTGTTGTCGTTAAATTTGTCTGTCTTTCCTTGTTGTGAGAAATGTGCATTGAAATGAGCAAATTGACGAGATTTGATTGATTGATTTACTGACCTTCATTTAGAAGGCCACCTTTTCATGAATGGTTCAACACTGTTGTGCGTTTGTCGTATAAATGTAAGGTCGCAATGATGTTTTTAACTTCTGTCACTGGCTTGAGTTTTTAGAATATCAATCCCAGATCAAAGGTTCCTGTGGTATCTGAGAGTGAACACAAGAGTACTGGACGTTTCCAGCAAATACGGTCTCAGCAGCTTTCTCCTGTAATCGCTGAAATCGTTCTCTCCAGTGATAGATTAAAGGCAACTCATTCCTTTAGTGAAAAAAATAAATCCATACACTGAAAGAACTGCTGAGTCTTGTGACACATTTTGCTGTTTCTTTGAGCATGTATTCAACTGTCCTGTTCCACAGACACACTTTCGATCATCATTTGAGTGCGAAAAAAACATTGGGAAAATTGGAAGCTGCACTTCTGACATATTTTGATGCTCATTTTCATTGTGACACACTTTGATGCCACTTGCAACCAGAAAAAGTGTCCTTTGACACAGCAGCATTGGTCCTTTCACACCAGGCTGCAAGAGAACAGGTTGAGCGTTACTCTCTGCTTGCGAAAAAAAATCAGCGACAGACCGAGAGAGACACCGAAGAGAGCCACGGATGCATGGGACTGCCAGAAGAGAAACGAGAACAATTGAGGAGCGTGTTGTTCGCCGGACCTGATCGGAGGAGTGTTCACAAAAAATGCAATGGTTTCAAAAGTTTTTAACGGATTTGCAACATTTTGGTATGTGCTGAAAGCTGAAAGAAAATGCACTTTCACTCAGGCCAACCAAATCTTGCCCAGTGAAATCTTGCCCAGTGAGAACCCAAATATAAGCCTTTTCGTGGATTCATGAACGCGCTGGTGGTCCAAGTTAAAATTGAATACTTTGAAAGAGGAAAAAATAGGTGTCCGGGAAAAACTGGTTTCATGCCATTTTTATGGACTGGCCTTCCGAGGGCACAAATCGAGAATGAAGGCAAAGAATTTCCGTATTTGAAACTTCAGAATAGAAAGCAAGGAACACTTGAAAATGAGAAACTCAATGCACAAGGCAAGGCAACTAAAACCGCACATTTGTGTGATCCTCAAAAGATTAGGAACATCAAATGGTTCGGAAAATTAGACTTGAAACTTGAAAATTTGAAACCAAAATTGGCCACACGGTAACAAGTTACGAGTATCAGACGCGGACCGCCTTAATTCAATGTCAATTCCTACAAATTCTCGAGAAGGGTGATTAAAACGAAATCCCATGATGTGACACACATACCAATAAAATGCATCAAAAGACACGGATGTGTGATGTGTGGTTGCGGAGCCTTTAATTCCAATCCAGGTTAACTGCGTGGTAAACATTATCAAAGTAATCACACATTTCCTAATGTTAACACTACAGCGCTTGTCCTTCGTGTAAAGGATGTTCCACTTATAAAAGAGGCCTCTATGATGTATATTTTGCCCTTTTTTGGTCCAGGCTTGCCCCGGCTATAGCCTAATTGAAGATTTGGTTGGTTCTTGATCTTGAATTCCCATCTTCGAACTCATCCAAGACATTCGTCGGACACTACTTCGTGCCAAATTTGGTTAAGATTGGACGCTGCCTTCGGCTGCAATCGTGTACACAATAAATGCAGAAGCTACCAGTAAAGGCTTGCAAGCTCGCCTAACCAGTAAAGGGCTTGCAAGCTCGCCTAATAAACTACGGAGGGAAGTGCTGCATTTTTTGCAAATTGCTCGCAATTGTCACAATAAACAAAATTTTCTAAAATGATGATGACCTCATCATCATTTTAGAAAATTTTGTTTCTTGTGACAATTGCGAGAAATTTGCAAAGAATGCAGCACTTCCTTCCGGTATAAGTTTTCCTTAGCTCTCATACGGATAGTGTTTCCCCGGTACACTGCTGGTCACCATTGTCACAAGGCCAACCCACCAGTCCCAACTTGACATGAACCAAAACAAAATTATTGAAATATGGTGAGGTTACCCTGTGTACACATCGATGGTACACCGTTGGGCACTGTTGTCACATGGGCACCCAGCAGTCCCAACTTGACCAGAAGAGAAACAAAATTTTCTAAAATATGATGAAGTATGCCCTGCTGCGGATAATGGTTCGATGGTAGACCGCTGGTCAAAACTGTCACAAGGGGACCACCAGTCACAACATGACTGGAAGCAGAAACAAAAGTTTCGAAAAATATGATGAAATGACCTGCTGTGGATAGTGTTCCGATGGTATAACGCTTGGGATTCAATACTACATAAATTGAAGAGTTGCACGAACAAGGTTTTCTTCATGTTGGTATAGAATTATAACCTTTTGAATTTTTCTGCTTGCTGGATTGATTTAAATTAACTCGGTAAAACTGAAATCTATCGCAGGCAGAGATTGAGGAGTGTGGTCGACGCGCCAGGGGCACTACACTGCTATAAATCGTTTCTTTCAAATCAAATCGAATCGGATCGGATCGGATTGTATCGGATGCTATTGAATCGTATCGTATGGGATCATAATGGATTGTACAGCATGGAATTCAATCAGTTCGAATCGGATCGCATCGGATCGATTAGAATCGAATTCTGTCAAGCCAATCAAATCGAACTTATATAATCGAACTCGATCGAGCCCAATGGAATCGAATCAAAAAGTCGTGCTTTCAGTGTAATCTGCGACCTTTAGCATAATCTAATGCACTGTTACGGGTAAATTATGCAAATGTATACACATTGAAAAAAGGTTAAAAAATCAAACAGAACAAGAGAACTAGAGCAAATTCTAACATGTGGAACACGAGATGTAGTCATGTGGCACACGAGATCTAGTCGGGTAGAAGTCGAAAATGTGTCTCAGCATCATTTTTAAAGTGGTTAATAAAATGAGGACATTCGATCAAGAGGGATCTTTATAGGCGAACTACTTGCTGTTGGGGACATCTCTCAAGAATGGCTGTTTGGAGAATAGACCTATGTGACAACTGAGAAAATAAAAATGATTACGAGTGAGTGAAAAGGGTCTTCATAAGTATCATATCAGTTCCATTTTATGAGTTTGAGGCTATTGCAGAAAGCACATTTTTCGGCGGCGGTTTCAAATGAAAGGCATTATCAAGCAGTGAGATCACGACGATTGTAACAATAAATTTTGTATACAGTCAAAAATAAGGCCAGGAATTGAAGAAGGGAAGAGGAACCTGAAAAATACCAAAACCAGGAGAATCAACTGCAATATTAAGATCAGTATGGCCACAGACAGGACGAAAGCAGTAAAAATGATTGATTGAACACACACTTTGATCAAGGCCATGGAATTGGAAAAAGGCAAGAATTAGAAAAATCTGCTGAGATGTGATTCGTGCATGAGATCAGCATGGTCACATGTGAGACATTTGGTCATTGTGTGAGTGTTTAACAATGCCTTACAAAAGGAGTAGGGTGTCAAAAATATGACTTCTATAGCCCTGGTAAAACTCTTTTATTTGAACTGTAAAGAGAAGATTTCGCTTTTTGCTATGGACTCGTGCAACGGTGCAACGAGACTATACCTTTCAGACGAACTGCAACAAAATCCTTCTCCAAGGCACGGCAATCATTCAACTACGAGTTCATCATAACTTCCACCGTGTGAAGGCCCATATTCTTATGAAAAGAGGATAAGAGGATATGATTCTCAGAGTTCAGTTTGCATGAATATTCGCATTTCCCTTGCCCTTATGATTTATGCAGTCCACTTCAGAGTTTACTGATTTCGAAATCATGCTTTGCAGGCCACATACTACGTTCTCTCGCCAAACGCGACGAGACACGACAATCATAGCTTTGTTGTTTTTAGCTGTCGGCTGTCAGTAGGCGGCTCTCGTTTGCATGTCGTAAATCTTTTAGAAGCACACAATGCCTGACCACATGTCTGTGTTTTAAATTTAGGAACGTTTTTTAAAATTGCAGTTTGCGTATCTTTTTTTAGCATAATTTAAATAACGTTCAATTTTAGCAAATTCCAAACTCCTAAATTAGAAACTTCAGCCCTTCTTCTGTTGACTGTGCCTTGTCCTTCCTTTATTCTGTTATCTTCATCCTTCATTCTGTTGAAATCAACATTTTAGTGTTTAATAAATTTGTGAAATTATTTGGATGAAAACTCTTGGAGGGTGCAAGATCCTTGGTGGCTTCCATGGAAGCCAATAACGGAAAAAGGGCTTGTCTTATCCGGCAAACCTACCAAAAAGTTTAACATCTCTGCCTATGCACTTTTACGATGCGGCAGATGTGGTGGTTTGAGAAGCGCCGGTTGCGGTACTTCACATTCGCCGAATGCGTTGTTGTGGTTGAACTGAGGAGAGACTAAAGTGTCCCTACAACAGGTACGGCAAGCGGTTTGCTTCATTTAGCGATTGTGACTTGTTTTCAACCAGATGGTTGCGCACCTTCCATGCCCCATCCGGCTGTCCAGCCCGACAATACATCGACAGGACTGCGGAGTGTATTCGCGAGGAAAAGATAGAAATAGTCCGATCACTTGTCAGTTTTGTTAACACGGGCGACACACAAAATAACTTCGGGCCAGCGGCATTGCGAGCAATCAATCGCAAGGGAAGTACAGATGTATGTGAAGTTGGTCCACGGGTTACCGCCCACGACAACGCGCCCAGGCGCAATCGTTATTGCCGGGTTATTGCCCGTTATTGCCCAAATTTGGTCGTTATTGCTGGTCGGGGTCAAAAGTTACGGCCAAAAAACTTTCCGTGGGCCAACTTCACGTGAAGTTGGCCCACGGAAAGTTTTTTGGCCGTAACCTTTGACCCCGACCAGCAATAACGACCAAATTTGGGCAATAACGGGCAATAACCCGGCAATAACGATTGCGCCTGGGCACTTTGTCGTGGGCGGGATAAAAAATTTTACGGGGGCCAACTTCACGTGAAGTTGGCCCACGGAAAGTTTTTTTGGCCGTAACCTTTGACCCCGACCAGCAATAACGACCAAATTTGGGCAATAACGGGCAATAACCCGGCAATAACGATTGCACCTGGGCACTTTGTCGTGGGCGGGATAAAACATTTTACGGGGGCCAACTTCACGTGAAGTTGGCCCACGGAAAGTTTTTTGGCCGTAACCTTTGACCCCGACCAGCAATAACGACCAAATTTGGGCAATAACGTGCAATAACCCGGCAATAACGATTGCGCCTGGGCACTTTGTCGTGGGCGGGATAAAAAATTTTACGGGGGCCAACTTCACGTGAAGTTGGCCCACGGAAAGTTTTTTGGCCGTAACCTTTGACCCCGACCAGCAACAACGACCAAATTTGGGCAATAACGGGCAATAACCCGGCAATAACGATTGCGCCTAGGCACTTTGTCGTGGGCGGGATAAAAAATTTTACGGGGGCCAACTTCACGTGAAGCTGGCCCACGGAAAGTTTTTTTTGGCCGTAACCTTTGACCCGGACCAGCAATAACGACCAAATTTGGGCAATAACGGGCAATAACCCGGCAATAACGATTGCGCCTGGGCGCGTTGTCGTGGGCGGTAACCCGTGGGCCAACTTCACATACATGAAGTACAGAACAAAGACGTCGTTGAAAAAGGTGATCAGGTTCCTTTGCTTCGGAAATGACATGGCAGCAAGAGTTCGTTTTAGGCCAGAACAAAAAGCGAAAAAGAGGGAAGAGGCGAGTGGCTCTGTGAGCATGCATTTTTGCTTGCCCTTTGATAGTTTCAGGCGGAAGAAGCTGGTAGGATAGCTCAGGTGGTGAAATTCTTGACTATGATTTTTTTAATTGATTGCAATCAACTATATTGATTAAATCGAAACTTGGTGTGCCGCTGGATCTTTGGACTTATAGCCATTATTATGTTTTGTTCTGCGCCAGCAGTGAGATTCACCTAGAGCTGAGGACCGCAAAATCATTGAGGTCGCATGAGGTAGGATCAAAATCTTTGAAAAGAAACGCTTTTCAATTTAGCCCAATCAATGTCAAGTCATAAAAGACAAACTTTGCCACAAATAGAAGAGCAACGTATGTGGCCACACGACTGACAAACACTGGCAGCTTTATTTCCGTTAATTTAAATACGGTGTTTACCGTCATGAAGAATAACAGGATAATAATTGTATTTACCTTTGTCTTGATGAGCAGATTACGCCTTTAGTCTTTATTAACACGCGAAAATCTTTGCAGATATTGGCATTCTCTAAAACCTGCCAACTAATTGATCCTGATTTCATTGCGTGCTAATTGCATTACTTTCTTACTTTCTTTGCGGTGACGATCGCCATCAGCTCCGAAATTATACAATCATTTAAATTAAACACCAATTATTATAGCTCTGAGTCTATTATGAAATCTCTTTTGTTTACTGAAAATGTCCTCTACTGATTAATGAGCTTTTGAATGGCTGTTTCCCATGTGCCGACATGTCGACGGAATTTTAATTGTTCATTGACGTTTGAGTATTCGAGAGGCAGGGCAGGCTCAAGAAACGCAAAGCTCGCTCCTTCTGACTTTTTTCTCGGCTCGTTTTAATTCCGCTGTTCTTTACTACTTTTACTTCAGTCCCGTCTTGCCAACCTGCTAACTCAGAATTCTTGGGACCACTTCTCAAGGCACACTGCTGCGTTATAAGTACAACAGAAGAAGCAGTTCAAAGTCTCACATCGTGAACGTTCTGTTGATCAGTCATCACACGATTGCCATCAGGAAAGATAAACTGTTCTCACAGAATGAAGGTCATAATCACTGTCCATATTTGTGTTATTCTCATCACAGCACAATCTTCGGCGACGAATTATAGAGGCATCATAAAATCATTCGCAACATTATCACAGTCTGAAGACATTGTTCAAGCCGTAATAAGACTAACCAAAAGTTCATCC
>JASGXE010016823.1:0-11131 GCA_030068105.1 Sinentomon sp. SZTP_YWyxl
TCATTTGAAAAATCCATGTTTTTTCTTCAGAGCACCGGAGACATCAAATTCAAGTGCTTGTACAGTGAGTATCAGAAGACTGACACAGGTCTTCTTTTGCTCAAGTGTATATCAAAGATCAATATACAAGTGAACAAAAAATTACTGAAATCGCACATGTGGTTCCCGCACAATGTGCCAACTTGCAATACTTTTGGAGTGACCTACGTAATTCCGCTGCCGCTATACATGACACCCTCCTGCTCTTGTCAGAAGCAACTTCGAGCTGTTTACCAACCTCAAGGGTACCCTTATCAATAAAATTATAAAGCCCCAACATTATCAATTGAAACTGCTCTCCAAAAAACCAATTTATCAGTGGTCAAAGAGGACACAGCCAAGATCTCCAAAGGGTGCTTAAAGGATTGAAAGAATTGATGGCTCAAAAATGCATTGAAAAAGAGGAAGATTGTGTCTGAAAATGAAACCAGAAAGGGTTTCTGATTTTTTTCCAGTTGCTGACAAAAAAGCCACTCCTGGATTTTTTGAATGCCCCACATGCTCTAGAAATGGAAGTACCATGCCAAAAGAGTACAAACTTAACCTTGGGCAAAAAAATGTGGAACATCGTTTTCCCAATGACAAGAAGTCATGGAAACCTTGGAATTTCATGCTATGACAGAAGTGACCTGAAGCATTTGGAGATCCCCAGTCTCACTAAAGTCAGGTGATTTTTGTAGAAGGTGTCAGGGCTGCATATTGTCCAGGGTACATTGACATCAACAGCTGATGTTGGCCGGTTCTTATTGGTTTCTTTTCGACAGAAGGCAACATCACATTCAAAATGGCAGGGTACTTTGGGAGTGTTACATTTTTTAATCTTCGGGCCAATATTTGAAGGTGGGAAACATTTTGATGTTGAAAAATGCAAATCGGTCATGTGGATCTCCATGGAGGACTAGAGCGACCAAGACGTCAAGACAATGACCAATGGGCGATGACATGGCCAGCGTTGGATATCTCATATGGTCGCTCTTGTTCAGGACGGCAAAGTTTAGCTCTCTTGAAGTTGGTTACGGCAACCATGGAAAATGGCAAAAATGACATAAAATATTCGGCCGTATTCCCCATTGCAACTCACCCTCAGGTTCTGTTTCCATTGTTGCAAAAGATCCATCTGTCTGTTGAATTGAACGTGAGAATGAGTTGCAATGGGGAATAGGGCCGTATAGTTTTCAAGTTTTTATCACTGCTGACCTTTCCACACCAAATTTCAACACATTTCGACACCACAGACTTCTGAGATGCAAACATAAATGTGCATTATCTTTGCTCAGGATTGAGGTGGAGTTTGGCTCGACAAACTTTTTTCGGGCTCCCAATTTTGCACAAAATTTCGTTCATATCAATTCGGCAGAGATAGCTTTTGGGGACACGGTCTACCGAATCGGCCATCTTTGAAAGAGCCAAAAGTTTGTCCGTCGTTGGTTGGAACCATTGATGCAGAGTTTGTCAAATGTCTGCGAACAAAGGATAAATTTTTGGCCTGGCAAATACAAGGGCATCGAATTTCAACCGAGCTTGACACAACTTCACACCTCACAGGAGTGTCATGTTATTTTGCAGCATGCGAAGCCATGTATTCTAAATGCACCTGAGTTTTACAGAGATCCTATGTTCACAAACCTTTGATAAGGAGCGTATTGCCCAAATTTCACCACCATTCATTTCGTTTTTACATTGGAACGAGTCCCAAAGTGAGGCGTCAAAACATGACTTCTCAAAATGCAAACTGCTTATCACGACGAATGGGGGTTGTTAATGCTTTGCTTTGCCTGATTGTCAGTATAAACGAATTGCTCCTGGCCAAGATCTTTGGAGACTTTGGTCTGCACACCCTCTGCTGAAGCCGGCCTTTGTCCTTGACTCTGGCACCCTCATTCGCGATGGGCTCAACCTGCCATCATGAATGTGACCCAAAATTCCTTGAACAGATTTATTATCGTATTCTTGGTGAAGTTGCACCCGGCCGATGCAACAATTGTTGAATTGTTTCCTGTTTTTGGTGTCGCAAACAAAATCGGCCACAAACCCATTTGTTGCCGCTTGACACAGCCTCGTCTCATCCAGCAGCCGGACGCTTCCTTTGCAACAATTGAAATGAATGTGCCAGTGAACAGCAGCTCAATCAGGATTTTTGTTCGGAAGGGGGCAGTCAAACAAAAGGCAAACCATTTCTAGCATCAGCATTACCACCATCAGCATTATCCACCACATTTCCCGGCTGCACCTGTTTCAGACAATAAGTTACGTGATTGCTTGTGGAGATTTCAAAAACGAAAAAGTTGATTTCAGAAGAAAAACTCTTTGCACAAATAATCGCAATTCGGATTGGTCTTGTGAAGTCCGGATGGTTGGACTCCTTCAGAAATACGTTCGATTAAGTTTTTGATCATTCAGATTCGGCCTGCATGGTTTTTTGTTGATTTGCGTCGCCCAACCC
The DNA here is from genome assembly GCA_030068105.1 of Sinentomon sp. SZTP_YWyxl. Taxonomy (NCBI): domain Eukaryota; kingdom Metazoa; phylum Arthropoda; class Protura; order Sinentomata; family Sinentomidae; genus Sinentomon; species Sinentomon sp. SZTP_YWyxl. The sequence continues at coordinate 2,483 of JASGXE010016823.1, forward strand.
TGTCCTTTTGGACCAAATAAAAAACCTCCTCCTTGCAGCCCTCGAAAGAAGCTGCGGGTGCAAAAAGACCGAAGATTTGGAAGAGAGCCCTTCAAGGTACCCTCTTTTACCAAATCATGCTCTTCCCCCATGGTATCGATTCAGATATTCCAGATCCATATTAAAAGTAACAGTCTCATTTCCCTTGGTTCATTCAATGTGGAAGAGCAATTTTTCAAAACTCGCACAAACAAGAAAGCTTCACCGCTTCTGGAAAGATGTGTCAGAACTGCAAAATACGAATAAATTCTTCTTAAAATATTGCAATTCACAAAGGTCCGTAAGTCGACGTGTGAGTTGTGAAAATGACGTGGCGCCATCCCATTTTGCGAATTCTCATGTGGAACAAAGAACAGCTGTTTTCAAGAGACCGGATTTTTCGCATCGGTTTTCAGAGTGAGCGGGTTGCAAGGAATGATGGATCCAGCACTCTCCGAATGGAAGAACCGGTCAGGGGGACATTGCTCCCCAGGAGTTAAATAAGCCTTCACTTGGCTCCTCGAGGGTGGGTGCATTGGGGTTTCAACGGAGATTGACTGTCCCAGCGCTGGATCGAAGTGCACAGGGGGTCCTGCAGTCTTTCGCGTTCGGGTTGCGTATGCACGTGAGCACGGAACTCGAGGGATGCCTGCCAGACCGGAGTGACTGTGGGTGCAAGTGTCATGAGATTGCAACAAATGCACATCTTGCTCGTATCCGCCCCCTGGTTGCATCTTGCAAGCTGCAGATGTCATCTTTTTCTAATTTTATCCCCAACTGTCTGTCAAACTTCTCTTATTTTGCCTCCTACTGTCCATTGCCAAAGAACAGACAAAAAGAAAAACACGAGAAACCGCACAATTCAAGTTTACTTCCCACAGAAAGGAGCAGAGATTGAAGAGGATTTCGAGAAGTTAACCAGAAGTCACCTGGGAAAAGAAAGTTGCAGTCCCGAAACTGCGTATGTGAGCAACTGACTGCGCATCGGGGGACTGGGATAGAACGGACTGAGGCAGAAGTGAACTGAGGCAGAATTGCACAAAGGAGGGAATTTTGGAGGGAGTTTTTGCATGGAGGTGCAGCGTACACCTGTCCTTTTACCTCACCTCACCCAACCTAACCCGGGGAAATAAAAAAAAATCAGCTTCCAAAAATGCAAAAATTCTGCCTCAGTCCAGTTCTGCCTCTGTTCGTTCTGCCCCTGACACCGGTCCCCATTCCCCAACTGACCAATGTTTTGTTGCAACACTCAACAATGCAGGGTGCCACATATGGATTGAAGGAGCAAGCGAGGCGTCAATAATTTGATCACAGACGGAAAACTATTCCATCTAAAAGTGATATGGATTCTCTGGTAAATGAAGAAACGAATTCCGTTTCTTGGAGGAAAATCATCCCGTTTCTTGGACACCCGCCGTTTCTCAGATTCCTGTTCCTTGGATGAAACTAGGTATGCGTATTGTTCATCACAGTGGCGAGTAAAAGGACACCATTATGGAATTATCGCAACATCAAGAAAAAGGTACTCCTGGGCGCAAATTACGGGGGTTGGACGAAGTGCCCCGGAAATTATTCTGCAAAATCCAAGGCGCAAGCAGGGCCACACTTAAAGGAATTCCTTCAAAAAGTCCTGATGTAACGCTAAACCACTATAAAATCTGAGATAAAACCTGAAATAGTTGGCGTGGGACTTTGGAAACGGTGTTTGGTAACAAAAGAATGGGAAATTATCTTTTTGTTTTTCCATTTTTGACCGATTCCATGGTTGAATAAAGTTCGTGGAGTACCGATAGAGTACTTTCATGCCACAGCATGGGCGCCAATCACGAGGGGGGTTGGGGTTCCACTCACCCCCCAGAATTGGGTGAGTGGAATTCTGGAGGGCCCTTTTACCAACCCCACAGAGGGACCCTGCCGCCGGTCGCCTATTGTGCCCCGAGAACTCAAGGGAATCAATCTGGCGACATAGCCTCCAGATTTCAAAACCCTCATTTCCAAAAAATGTGTCCAGTGGAAAAGAAAAAAAGAACGCCAAGCACCGGCAATTGGAGCAGCTTTATTTTGCCTGATTCCATGTTGGTGGAAGCGGTATTATTTGTCCAAATTCCGAAATGTTTTTCGGACCAGTGTCCCGAGCTCCCGACCCCATGAAAAAACAAACGGTCGCATGCACCAAAGCCACTAACCCTGATCCTAAGCTTGAAAAAAGTCAATTCCATGTTCAGATGCACCTTTCTCAACGATGGAGATGGAAAATGGGGACCGGTGACTGGGGCAGAACGAACTGAGGCAGAAGTGGACTGAGGCAGAATTTTTCCATTTTTGGAAGCTCATTTTTTTCATTTCTGCGGGTCAGGTTAGGTCAGGTTAGGTTAGGTTAAGTTAGGACAGGTATAAGCTACCACCTCCAAGCAAAAATTCCCTTCAAAACTCCCTCCTTTGTCCAATTCTGCCTCAGTCCACTTCTGCCTCAGTCCGTTCTGTCCCAGTCCCCCGATCCGGAAAATGAACACAGTTGCGCACAGAAATCAAATTTTCCAACAGAGTTCTTTCATGATTTCTGTGCGAATGGAATCATTTTTCCCAAACATTTGCTGCTGAAACCTCGGGTCAGAGGAGCCATATTTGTTGTTTTTGCGTTTCTGAACAGCTTCACGGAGAGACGCAAGGCGGAGCTTCGATTCGTTCAAAAATTTAACCAATGGAAAGAATTCGAATTTTCTCGCACTTGCGCAGAAGTTGATGCCGGTGGCACAAATTAATCAGGCCCGTGTTCGCCTGCCTGTTATTATGTGCTTATTATAAAAGTTCATAACCCGGGTGGAACCGTTTTTTCAAAACGGCAAAAGGCGGCCCACACTTTACTGGGCCCAACCAATTTTTTCCGCCTGAAATCACTCCTGCGCATGACGAAGCGGGAACCGAAGTCAATTTCATTGGTTCAATTTACGAAATTGGCGCAACTCCGCCCATAGTCTTCAGGTAAGTTGTCCGGAGATGCAAAAACATTGAAATGGTACCTCAGGTCTGAGGCTATCCCGACAAAAATACAATGGAAACTGACAGCGGAAATCAACACTCCGTGTAGCGATGCACGATTGTCGGGCGCAACTTTTTTGGCAAAAAAAAAACGCGCCTCTGGACATGGAATTGACTTTTTTCAAGCTCAGGGCAAGGGTTGGTGGTTTTGGTGCACACGGCCGAAAGAAAAAACAACGAATCACGAAACGGTTGCAGACGACACATTTTTTTCATCAAATTTTCCACTCCACTTGCAGCCTCCAGGGGGTGTCCTGAAACGCGGAAATCGCGGAATTTTGCGGACCGAGGCTGCAGTCAGGGTGGCCAGATTTTTTTTCCGAAACCCGCCAAAAATTTTCGCGAAATCCGCCAAAACCCGCCATACCCGAACCCGCCAAAACCCGCCAACAAAATAATCGCCAGATAGGTATACCAGTACAAGAATTTCAAATAGGGCCAAGTTTTTTGCCACGGGACGAACTAAAATGCGGACGCGGACCAATGGGAGAGATGGCGGTTCGCAAAACAAGCGAATTTCGCGGAATCACAGGTGAGGTTGGGTTTGGTTGGGTTGAGTTCGGTTTGAATGGGTTAGGTTAGGTAGGTTGGGTGAGAGAACAAAGGCAGCTTGGTTTGGAGGTTTTGTGGTCCAGATTCGCACTGCAGACACAGACCGCAAATTCCGCGATTTCCGCGTGACAGAAGGACCATTGATTAATTCAATACAATAGTAGTAGTAGTAGACCCTTTTGCCACTATAGGCCTCCCGCCTCTAGCCTACCGAAGGTAGGCCAGAAAAAAAAAAGGTAGGTAGGGCAGGTACCAATTCCAAAAACTTAGCACGTTACCCGAAAGTAGCCAGTCGACGTGTTCGAAAATCATTTTCGAACACCTAGACTGGCTATTGTGATGGGAAGGTAGGTAGGTATCCAACCCGCCAAAGGTTTAGGTAGGTACCTATGCTTGCTTGGTGTGCTGGTTAGGTAACTCTTTTTTATTCATTCTCCATTGTTGTTAATTTTGTCTCCAACAGGGTCATTTTGTTGTCCAAAAACATTTGACTTGCGCTTTGCCTTCGCTGCCATGGGACTTGGCATTTTTGTGAGCACGAACATGGGGCATTTTTAGCTTTTGCAAAGACCTGCCAAAACCCATCAGAAATAAACAGGATAAGGCATAGTAAGGGATCTAACAACCAATTCGAGGAGATGTTGTCTATCGATTCCAAATTATCAAAAGAGGAAAATTGGCCAGATTGATTGCTTTGCTTTCAGTCAAAGAACACCAAGGTGTCTAACTTTGCAGTTGCCAGTTGCCCCAACAAAATGACAAATTATCGATGTCTCACATTTTGATCCCATTTGACTGTCTCGAACAAGACAGCGGTCAAATGGGACCAAAGATTGGATTTTTTTACAGATGCAAAAAATTGTCAAAAATGAGCACTTTTGATTGAATTTGAAATGTTTTTCAAAACAAAAGAAAACCGCCAGAAAAAACGCCAGAAAAGACAGAAAATAGTCATAAAATAGCCAACCCGCCAAAGCCAAATTTTGCCCGCCAGAGAGCTTCAAAACTAGCCAGATTTGGCGGGAAAAAATGCCATCTGGCAACACTGGGCCTGCCGTGCGAATCTGAACCCAGAAACCAAACCACCCACCTCAACTGTGGTTCCGCGTAATTCGCTTGTTTTGCGAACCGCTATGTCTCCCATTGGTCCGCTTCCGCATTTTGGTTTGTCCCGCAGCAAAACTAAGCAACATTCGATCTGAGATGTTCGAGCTATGTCAAGACCAAATACCTTGATCTCTGACATCGAACCCACTGTAATTTCTTTATAAGGAAGCTGTAATTTCTGGAAAATCTGATCAACCCTACCACTTATTTTTGTTGTTGGTGTTCCAAAGGCCGAAAAATTTGTTGTCTAAATTTAGTTTTTGTTCCCCAAAAAGCCTAATTTCACAAAGATTGCCTTTTTCTGAATCATCCATCTGGCCCAATTCTCCATAGGCTACCTGCTCCAGAATCTCCAGAAATGAGAGAATTTTGGAAAAGATCCCATGAAAATTAAAAAAAAAATCCCTTTCCGCAATAAAAAGTCACAAAACCATCGCAGAAGGACACCATGCATTGCATGCATTTTCGCTGCTTCTCTCACACACCTACCTAGTTAGGTATTCATTCGCACAATTTAAAAGGTACTGATGGAGATGTGGTCTGAATCAATGTGGATTCGGACACTCATAACTGAAAACGAAATTGGCAGCAATGCACAACAGAATGGATATGCATAGATTGCTTGGAGGAGTTCCGAGAGTGATTCCTTGTGCTGCTTGGAATTAAAAACAAGTAGGATGGGTCAAAGGTCGACGGCTTTCAATAATTCATCATTCTCATGAGAATGAGAGTTGCAAACTGCGAAACGGAATAATTCCCAGCTTGGAGACATGATAGAGGATGAGACAAAAAAAAAAAAAAACAACAAACAAACAGAAAATCAGAAAGACCCGACATCAATGCTATTTTGTCAGCAACCAGTCTCTGCCCACCCTACGTTGAGTTCTGATCTCTCAGTTGAGCTTAGGTTGACTTTTTTTTTCGATTTCCCACATTTGCAATGCATTGTTTGGGTGGATCGAAAGACACAGGCCACACTCACACACCACTTTCTTTATATGTCTAGATCCCAACCCAACATGCTTTGCATTGCAGTTGGTGCAACCAACTCTTTTTGTGTTTTTGCTTGTTTTTGCAGGCTGTGCTCCGAGTGCTGCCTTACCAAGGAGGAAAGAATGTCACTGCCACACAACCACACCACTCGGCCAGCTGGCTTGGTCCTCTCTATTGCTCACCAGGGAGAGACACGCACATACACAACACAGTCACCTCTTCAGCAGGAAGCCAATTACTGGCTATTTGATAAGTTAGGTAGGTATCACAGATATCTCTGGCCCTTGTGGGGGGTTCCACCCCTTGCCATGGCCAAAGCCAGAGGGTACCTACCCTGTGGTGAGCCTAAGCATTTGGTGGGCCTAACAGCGAAGACAGATTGCTTCTTTTAAATGATGATCCAAATTCAAATAGAACAAGCAAATTTCTATTGTAAGGGTCAATAAGTCCCTCTCCCTTCTTTTGAGGACCAGTAATAATTCCTCCCCTTTGGTTGATTGCCGAGATCATGATCAATCAGTCTTGTGGTTGACTTAGGTATTAGTGGGTGGGCCTGTTCCTATGAAGTTGTAAAAATGTCCTGCTTTAGGAAGAACACCACCTCGGTGAACTTATCCACTGTTATCTGCTTTTTTCCTTAGATATTAGGCCTACCTAACCATTTATTCTTCCTTGAATTAGGTGCCCAATCTTCGTTTATTGCAACTTGCAGGTGTCATACGATGCTGCTGGCATTACGAGGAACTCATGGGTTGCAAATGCAACCCATCCCATCAACAGAAGGTCCTCAAACAATTTAAGGCTGGCTGTTGGAACTGTTGGCTTAAACACAATTCTACCAAAATGGTCTACAGCAGTGCTGTGGAGGCTATGCGTAGGTTCTGTTCCTACAGTTCATTTGTTCTGGATGGAGGACGTGAAGGTAGTGACATAGAGCGATGTATTGACACGAGGATATTGGTTGCTGGGGGATCTCAGTTCATCGCACACAGGATGATCCTCTCCACGTGCAGGTTGGTGGTCTTTCCTTGGGCAGGGTCCACTTATTTCAGGCTTATTGACATGCTCACTGAGATGCTGGTTGTGCTTCTCTCTCCACTGTAGCCTAGCTGATACAATCACAACCTTTCCTTTGTCGCAGAGTGAAAGAAATACCTGCAGAAAAACTGTTAAAAGAAGGTCCGAAGAACTAAAACTCGTAGGAATAGGTACCTACTTCTTTCAGTTTTTCTACCTTTATTTTGCCCTGTGGATGTCACCATATAGATGTCATTCTGTGAATCAGTTTTGCTCGAGGCGGCCCAACTTGATGGTATGGTTGGGATCTCTGGATCTGCAGTTTTTTTTTATTGGCCTCAGAGTTAAAGCTTCCATGTACTTTTGGGCAAAGCAAAGTGCTTACCGTCATCATTGGCCAGCATATCTAATTTAATTTCATTAAGGAAAATGCTTGTATAGGCAATACAAAAGGAAAAACGAGCAGTGGGGTTCTGCAGTGGGGATCTCATGTGGGTGTGCTGATGCAGAAATCCGTGGTGTTTTATTTTCTTTGCTAGCCTCCTTTTGGTCAAAATGGTAGTTGTGCCCAGTGGCATTTTACCCACCCCATGGAATCTGCTGGATGTCCTGGCAAAGCCTGGAACCTCTTTTTAGTCTAGCTTTGGTATTTGGATGAGATCTCCTCTTCTCTGAGGAGAAATCAAGGTATGGTAGTCTAATGAGATCTTTCGTCACATTTCATTTTGACATGGTTTGTGTAGCTTTAAAAAACGTCCCCCCTATGAAGAGTGTAGTGGAGGGGAATGTCCTTTCAACATGTCTTGTTTGACATTTTTTTCAGGTTGAAAAAGAAAAGAAAGGAAGAAAGAAATAAGACAAGTGAACAATAACATGAGAACGTACATACCAGGAAAACTGAAATACCTTCCTACCTGGAAGATAATTTTTCCGGTGTTGTGAAGGTCTGACAGGCAAAACCGGGTTGACAACACAATTCAGTAAATAGTGTGCACACAAAGGGCAAGAGTGAAAAACACTGGCCACTGATGGAAAGGATGGGCCAGCCCATCCACACATCCTTCATTCATCACACATCCTTCATCCACAGCCCATTCACACATGCCCATCCATTGAGCCCATCCATTGACATTATAGTGCTTTTGAGATTAAATTAAGATTGTCCATCACGACCTGCTGAATCCTGCTCGTCCAGTGCAGAATTACTAGATTCATCATTCATGTGGTGTTGAACGTGCATTTTGCCACCTTTTTCGGGGTGTATCTGGGCATGCTTTGAAGAACTTTTTGGCAGTTGATTCAAATCTGAATCATTTTCTGCAAATCTAAGCTACCGATAGATGAGTGCTTATTCATCATGCTTGTTTCATCAATCGGTGAAACGGCCTGGAAGTTAGTTTCGAGTTTAAAAAAGTGGGTTCAAAATATGTGTCTGAAACCAAAGAAGTTTAATAAAATACTAGAAGTAACATAGCGCCATCTCTCTGCAGCCCGAAATGGTTCCACCTTGTGTTTCCTTTTTCTCCCGCAAATACGCCACCACGTTGGCAAAAGAATGGGAAATGGACGCAGTGTGCGATGCAAAACGCGCATTCCGTTTTCCTTTTTGACGATTTTTGTTTTTATTTTTGGGTGGAATGCACTACCACCAGGCTCTGGGATGTGCCAAAAACCACACTAACTTTTCTGCTGGGATTGTCAGTTTTTAGACAAAGATTTTAGACAAAGTTTTTAGACAAAGCCGAGTCAAAGGTAAGCGTTATCGTTGCCTTGTCCCGCCCCGTCTGGGCGGGACAAGACCCCCGCCCAGATGGCGGTCTTGTCGCGATGTTCACCAATAAACGGGGTCTGGGGCAGAACCCCAACGGGGTTCCAAGGGTCAGAGCCCCCGGTGGTGGGTCTGGGGCGAAACCCCCCAACAAG
>JASGXE010016824.1:0-11385 GCA_030068105.1 Sinentomon sp. SZTP_YWyxl
TAAACTCGTATTTCATAAGTAAGACATATGCATATGTCGACAGTTTTGGTGACAGTCAAATACCATGAGTGCCAGATGAGAACTTTATCTGAGGCAACCTCTGCTGTATTTTGATAAAAGGAAAAACGGTTCCTGCATTCATATTTTTATTTTTCACTTGGATTGACATCAGCAAAGAAATTCTGAAACATTTTCCTGGAAATGAAGAAACTGGGATTCCCATTAGATGTCAAGGAACACATGAGAATTTGCAAGTGCGTGTGAATGCGTTGGTTCAAAATATCAATTTAAATTGCATATTTTTGGCACAAGTTGGTTAAAAATCTGAATTTCGATTACATCTTATTGCATAGTGTGCGAAATCCGGAAATAAGCTCACTTTTTCATCAGACATAGGTACCTATTCCAAATAATGAATAGCAGAAATTATTGTATTGTGACCAGTAAGAGTGAGTCCAGCTTTGTAAAGGGACAATTGGGGATTGTGTATGATGAGCAAGAAGAAGAGAACTGCAGGGATTTTTGTTCTGCTCTCTGCTGCATGGTCTTGACTATTTTGCTGTTGAGTGTTGGAGTGTGCTTCTTTGGACTTGCATTTCTTGGAACTGCTTTCCATCTCCGATTGTTGAATTTTTGCAGCCTTTTTTGTCTCAATGTGAAATTGACATTCTTTCCAAGAATTTAGATTCACCATCTTTTGCAAAAAAAATTTAATTTGGAAGCAGATTTTGATTGGTGACTTCTTCCATTAATTACTCACATGTGCGTGCTGTCTCTATCAGACTGAAGGTCAAAATTATTTTGGACTTATTTATTTAGGTATTACATTCAATACTGCCTCAAATGAAGTGGAAGCAGGACAACTAAAAAAAAAATGGTCAACATGGGAAAGTCAAGGCAATGTTTATCAAGTGAGGGAAAAAACACATCTACGGATTGTTTTGTGGTGTGACTGCCTGTGAAGCTCCGGCACCGCAAATAAGCGGTGATGCTGCTGGCAAGGAGCTCCAATCTCCAATTGTTCTCGGGAAAAATGAATGAAGGTTCCGGTTTGTTTTGCAAAAAGGAACATTGAAGGCCAGACCATTGTCAGTTCGGCGTTGGATAGGCTTAACAACGTACTTTGCTGGCATACAAAAAATTTAAGGAGCGGGTGAATATAATATAGCTAAATAGCTTGAGTCTGTGGTCACGCCGTCTGCTTGCAAGAGTAGGGAGGCCAAGTCGGACTTTTTCAGAGTTCGGTTGATTTTACTGTTGCATGTGGGATATAAAACTTTTGATCAAAAGAATATTTTCTTTTGGCAAACTTATGCTAAAATGAAACACGTTTTGAACACCAACAGAACTTTGATATGTTACCGAGTATGCAATGATCCTGGTACAGTGCTCTAAAGTTCATTTTTTCACCTATATGGTGATCATGACGATCCATATTCCTGTTGAACAAGTCAGTGTTCGATTAGGTTTCTGCCCTCTCCCCAAAACAGACAAGAAGCCATAAATTTCATCAGGTTTAAGTCTGATTCGGAAGTTGAAGAGACACCGCATGTTCCAGTCCGTCAACATGAGGTGGTGTTTCTTGTGAATGTAATTGTGTCTATAAAAATAAATAGATAAAAAAAAATTGGAATTTCCATCATGCAACTTTTTGAAATCTTTAAGAGAACACTTGCTTCTCAATTGGATGGAATGCCAAATTCCTTTCCTTCCCTTTCAAAAATCTTCATTGTGTGATGAGAATGAGAATAAAATTTTTCATGTTTTCATTGCTCTGCTCTTCCAGGTTTTAATGGAGACACTGATTGATCTTGGTGCTGCTGTCAGGTGGTCTGCATGCAATATCTATTCAACACAAGTAAGAAAAAAAGGACTAGTTCAATTTTTTTTTTTTATGAAAAGCCACCGATTGTACTTTCAAATGTGATTTGTTTTTATGCTTTAACCGTACAGATTCTGATTTTCTCCAATGTCAATGCATACAGCCTTTGGAAATTTACTTACACAGCTTTCAAAATAGCTTATTTTGATCGAGGTTTTGTGACTGGTGTGGGAGCTGATGGAATATGTTCCATTTTTTTTCTTTCAAAAGAGGTTCTGTGTGTAAAAGGAAATGTTTCCACTTGGCAAAGCAAAACAATCCCAAGAGATTGATTGGCACTGGGTGATGATTATTCTTGTGAGGTGTTCCTGACACCTAGAGCAGCATAATGTAACAAGAGGTACAAATTCTCCATACTGGTTTTACGGGGCCAAAGGTCCCCAATATGGCCCGGAGGGGGTGAATTGGCAGAATAAAATTGATAGTTTGTAAATTCACAGAATTTATTCCACAAGGCAACATTAACAAAACGTTGAGAGTGACCATTTTTGAAACCTAAAGTGCCCCATTTTTGTTTTTGGTCCCCCAAAGGTTTCCAAATAGCTCATTTTTGGGGGTAAATTGGCAGAAAACTAGGGTAATTAAATTCACAGAATTTATGACTCGATGTGGTACCTAAAAGAAATAAAAGATAATAGCGACAATTCGTCGCTGGGGGATGAAACTATCATAAGTCAAAATTGCTAGTTTTCAGAAAATGCATTTTAAGAAAAGTGTCCATATTTGGCCTGCCCTGCAATGCTTAGAGTTGGGTGTAGGGTGTTCCAAAGTGGATTTTTTCATCCCTGAAGGTTCATTTTTTCTTGTAAACTGGTTGCTGACAATAGTATCTGTGTTTTTCACCTTTTTATCGCCTTTCAAAATACTTATGATACGATATTTTTTGAGTCCTGCGCAAAAGTAATTGGAATGAAACTATCATATATGTTGTTATGATAGTTTTTTGTCGATTAACCGTAGTAAATGGACACTTTTTGTTCTATTCTAACTTAACTAAACTATCATATGTGTCGTTTTGATTATTTTTTGTTAACGATTGTGATTGATATGTCCATCTTCCACTTTTTTTGTTTGACAAACAGTCATCAAATTGACATTTTCAACAGGGAAACAAAAGAAACAATAATGATTTGCAGTAAGAAAAAAGACAGCCCCAGTTCACCAACAGATTATAAAAAAAGAAAATCAATGGGGCTTCACAGGAAGAAATAATCCAACTCCAGTCTAACTCCAATTTGTTTATCTGAAACTCCATGCGAGGTTTCTCTTGTTTCTCTTCCACAGCGTGGTGCTTCTTCTGGCGAACCAGCAGTGGCTGCATCTAGCGTGATTGGGGTTAGAGTGCAGCATCAATCATTGGCTGTTTGTAAGAAATGTATGTAAGGGGTGGGATAGGGCAAAGGGAGAGATCCAGGAGGAATGCAGCTGGGTCAATTCCTCTTCAACACTGTTGCCTGGGGGAGTTTGGGGAATTTGAAGTGACTTAGGGTTGTTGGCTGTTGTTTTTTGGGGTGGCTTGTTTGTGTTTGGCAGATGATGCAGTGGAGTGGGCAGAGTACGCTTCCATGCTGTGTGAGTGGCTGGGTCGGCATTCATGAGTTTTTGTTGGGAAGGATAAAGAAGGATTACATGACTTGCGCTGCTTCGTCAATTGGCAAGTTGAAATAGCCCACGGGCTTTTTCGAAGTCTATCTGATCGTCTTGATGTTATAGCAGTTCAGACAAGGCGATCTTGGGGTGATTCGTCTTGCGGCAGTTGTGTGCTTGATGTTGTTTTAATCCTTAATTTAACTGTGACCAGAACTGGTCATTACTTTTTGTACAGGATATCTTCAGCCCAGCCAGTAATCATCGACCTGGTGGGTGTTCATTATCTAAAAGGACAGTTGGACACTAACCTCTTTGGTTAGGTAGATGCGGAACTGGGGCACTCACTGTGAGAAAAACTGGTTAGGCATGTGAATCTTCAAGCTTGACTGCCTGTTTACCAAGTATTTCGTAGGTACCTTACAAACTTCTCGTGAAGCTAATTGACTGTGCAAACGTTTTGGCACAGTGGAGGTCCATTTGACCATCTCATTGGTTTCTGATTTTTTCTAACATTTTACATACGAGTTACATATGGAGAAACCATCGGAAAAATGGCGCAAAAAGACCAAATAAAAAAATGTCAACTCTGTGTCGCATCTACTTGCCGAGAAGTGGGGAAGGTCCAAGGACAAGCTCGTGTTAAACCACACAACAAAAGGACCATGGTAAAGTAAGGGTCAACGGTGCTGCAAGGGAAATTTCATTTTGCCAGTATTTATTCTTGTGGTCAGTCATGGCATGGGAGGGATGTTGCAGAATGCAGGGCCTTGGTTGGCTGACAGAGGCACAATATTGGGGAGCTGTATTTGAGTTTGAGGGCTGGTTTTTTGTGCTTCATTAAGATTCCATGTGGGGTGGGGATGTGTGTTTTCGAGGTGGATTGGCTGCATGTAAAATAGAGGCCAATGGTTGCAGCCTCAGCAGGGTCAGGAATCGAATAGACATGTAGTCGGGCTTTTCGGATCTTGGGAAGCAGTTGAACCCTGTTTGAAGGGCAGCCTTTGTTGAATTTTGGCTGAGAGGACGCACGGTCAGATGGATCTATGTACCATATTGTGTGGTGGACTTGTGGAAGGAATCTCGGCGATGTTTGTTGCAGATTGGTTGGGTTTGCCATAGGACTGGCACCTTTTTCGGGGCACTTTTTAAAGGAACAATAAAATCAACTTGCCATTCAAAAAGCACACCTACTTCAGGCGAAAGTGAAAAGGAAAACAAGAGCTTGAAAGTTGGGTGATTTTTTTTTCAAACTTTTTTCCAATTTTGGCTGGGAAAAGTTTAGTTTTAATGTCTTCGAACACCATGTTATATGAACTGGGATCTAAGCCTTTAAAATGGGAGAATGTGTCCTCTTTGTCCCATTATATTTTGTCAAAAAGTGGTTGGTCTCCTTGGAACTGTCAGCAAAAGGACCATGGTATCGTAAGGTAAAGGTTGAACAGTGCTGCAAGGGAAATTTCATTTTGCCGATATTTATTCTTGTGGGTAGTTTTTCCTAATTAGACATCATTCATATGCAGATACAAAGATTAAGTCATGTTGTAATTGTGATTAAACTTTTCCTTTTCACTATCATCTTAAGTACGAATACGTAGGTATGCTTTTTTGAATGGTGAATTGATTTTGTTGTTCCATCACAAAATACCTCGAAAATGAGTCCAGTTTTCCAAATATGGCACACTCAACCAATCCGCAACACACAATAATTTATTCGAAAAACAAAAGACTTCCTAATTCAGTAGGAAATTACCGAGCCTCTTCCTGTTTCGTTCAAGTTTTGCAGGGATGCAAATAAAGAATCACAAAGAAAAATATTAATGAAAAATGCAGCATAAAATGGTCATAATGTTAACCTGAAATCTTGGTAAACTAACGGTGGCAATTGCACTTCCATCTCAAAGTAGAAAGAACCTATCATAAACATGCTTATAACAAGCAAAAAATGCCAGCAGCGAACAAAAAAGGTCAGAACTACACTATCATAAACAGGTTTATGATACTTTGTCAGCGAATCTACAATCTGCATCTGTGAACAAAGGATCACAACCCCGCTTATGATTGTTTCATTTGAAGGAAAATGTTAAAAATGTCTCCATGGAAAACAAAATTTTCTTATTCTGTGCCTTGGAAAAAGCAGACTGACTTATGATAGTTTGTTTGCCAAACAGGTATGATGTTTGCGAATCAAAGAACCACCGGTGGAAAACTATCATAAACCGGCTTATGATAGTTTCATCCCCCTGCGACGAATTGAAAAAAGCATTTTGGTTTCATGAACCCCACAAAGGTCCCCAAAATGGCCCAGCCGTACAAAAAAATAACTTATCATTTTGTTTGTGTTGCCATGAGGAATAAATTCTGTGAATTTCAACACTTTGCTCAACTCAAAAGTTTCTCTGCTCATTTATCCCATGCATGCCATTTTAACGATGCATAAAACCACAATGGGGATTTTTAAATAAAAAAAAATTGATTAAGTTAAGTCGTTTATATGGAGGGACACAATTGTTGCACTATCGCAGGAAACATTTTCAGGAAATAGCTGTACTCTTAGCTGTGCAATTGTGTCCCGCTTTGGCGCCTTCATGCGACATGGGGTGTGCCTTTTCCAGATGAGGGAGTCGGTCAGGTTAGGTTAGGGTTCCCTGTGTTGTGCAATTGTAACTTAAGTAGAACAACCTGGACCCAACCTAACCCAATCTACCTAACCTGACGTGAACAACCCCACATTTTACTCAGCCCGCAAAAAATGAGAGTGAGAAAACATTAATCAGGAAGTAAAAATACAAAAGAAACGTTTGTAGGTGTCAGAGGGGATACACATTTCCAAGATACAGAAAAAAGCACACACTTTGTCGTGAGCTGGTGTCAAAGAGAGGCACAATAGCATGTCAGAGTACGGCTATTTTATGAAAATATTTCCCTGCGATCGTGCAATTGTGCCCCCGTTTTAACGGCAACCCAAAAAACATCGTTAAGTTTGCTTGTCTTTGTGTCGGAAACACCTCACAAAAATATAATATGACCATGCCTTTCAGACTACTCATCCTTGCACTGTTACTTTTGTTGTCCTAGGAAGTTTGGTGATGCTCAATTTTGTTGAGTGGTAATTTTTTAAACTTAGCCTGTGTTTTTTTTTTTTTTCATAGTTTAAATTTATTTCCGAAACTGAATGCTTGTGTCATTCATTCACCACTGTGTTCTCTCTGTTGATGCAAAGTTGCCTCTCCTGACTCAAAATTCCATTTTATGAATATTCTTCCAAACAATCACCCATATTTGCTCAAATTATGTACACATTGCAAATTGTTTGGCAAAATTCATCAATAATTTGGTTCGCATGCACAGGGCTATGTCTTATGTTGACCCACTGCTGCTGATGACTTTTTGAATGGCTGCTGCTAATGACTGGAGTTATGGCTTTATTTGGGTTGTGGCTTGTGTTTATTCTACTAAGTCCAGCTCTTTCAAGGATTCCTTTTTTCTCATCCATCCCATGCATGTGAGACTCCTGTTGTTCTTTTTCCTTGTTAATTTCTATTGCATTTTGCCCTTTTTTAATATTTCCTTTTCCTCTTGCGATGCGCATGAAATCTTAAGTTATTTTGTTAGTGTGCTGCACATGGCTTGCAATTCCTGGGAAGATTTTGCAGCTGCTGAGATTTCCCACCCCCGTACATGCCATCCTACACATGGATCGTCTGTTCCTGATCGCTTTTTCTTGTTTCTTTTCAGCTAGACATTTTTTTGTTTGTTTTGATTTTTGGTAGACCTGATCAAGACTGTAGTACAATGAAGCGTTTCCTGGTTATTTGAAGCAAGATGCACCTAGAGTTACGTCACATTCTTTTGTGTTTGTTTGGCAGTGGAATTTCTACTCTCTCTTGAAGAGGATTAAAACATCTGTTTTAATTTCTGTCCCTCCACACCCTTCTGCTTCTCCACCCATGAGTCCCAACTGTTTCTCCTCCCCTATGTCAATTTGATGACAATTTAAAAAAGCATTTTGGGTTCATGAACCCCACAAAGGTCCCCAAAATGGCCCAACAGTACAAAAAATAACTTATCATTTTGTTTGTGTTGCCATGAGGAATAAATTCTGTGAATTTCAACACTTAGATCAACTCAAAAGTTTATCTGCTCATTTATCCCATGCATGCCATTTTAACGATGCATAAAACCACAATGGGGATTTTTAAATAAAAAAAATTGGTGAAGTTAAGTCGTTTATATGGAGGGACACAATTGTTGCACTATCGCAGGGAAACATTTTCAGGAAATAGCTGTACTCTCAGCTGTGCAATTGTTTCCCGCTTTGGCACCTTCATGCGACATGGGGTGTGCCTTTTCCAGATGAGGTAGTCGGTCAGGTTAGGTTAGATGGGGTTAGGCTAGGGTTCCCAGTGTTGTGCAATTGAAACTTAAGTAGAACAACCTGGACCCAACCTAACCTGACGTGACCAACCCCACATTTTGCTCAGCCCGCAAAAAAAGAGTGAGAAAAAATTAACCAGGAAGTGAAAAATACAAAAGAAACGTTTGTAGGTGTCAGAGGGGATATACATTTCCAAGATACAGAAAAAAGCACACACTTTGTCGTGTGCTGGTGTCAAAGAGAGACACAATTGCATGGCTCAGAGTATGGCTGTTTTCTGAAAATATTTCCCTGCGATCGTGCAATTGTGTCCCCGTTTTAACGGCAACCCAAAAAACATCGTTAAGTTTGCTTGTCTTTGTGTCGGAAACACCTCACAAAAATGTTATATGGACATGCCTTTCAGACTACTCATCCTTGCACTTACTTTTGTTGTCCTAGGAAGTTTGGTGATGCTCAATTTTGTTGAGTGGTAATTTTTTAAACTTTGCCTGTGTTTTTTTTTTCATAGTTTAAATTTATTTCCGAAACTCAATGCTTGTGTCATTCATTCACCACTGTGTTCTCTCTGTTGATGCAAAGTTGCCTCTCCTGACTCAAAATTCCATTTTGTGAATATTCTTCCAAACAATCACCCATCTTTGCTCAAATTATGTACACATTGCAAATTGTTTGGCAAAATTCATCTATAATTTGGTTCGCATGCACAGGGCTATGTCTTACGTTGACCCACTGCTGCTGATGACTTTTTGAATGGCTGCTGCTAATGACTGGAGTTATGGCTTTATTTGGGTTGTGGCTTGTGTTTATTCTACTAAGTCCAGCTCTTTCAAGGATTCCTTTTTTCTAATCCATCCTGTTCATGTGAAACTCCTGTTGTTCTTTTTCCTTGTTAATTTCTATTGCATTTTGCCCTTTTTTAATGTTTCCTTTTCCTCTTGCGATGCGGATGAAATCTTAAGATATTTTGTTAGTGTGCTGCACGTATGGCTTGCAATTCCTGGGAAGATTTTGCAGCTGCTGAAGTTTCCCACCCCCGCACATGCCATCCTACACATGGATCGTCTGTTCCTGATGGCTTTTCCTTGTTTCTTTTCAGCACGACATTTTTTTGTTTGTTTTGATTTTTGGTAGACCTAATCAAGACTGTAGTATAATAATTAAGCATTTCCTGGTTATTTGAAGCAAGACGCACCTAGAGTTACGTCACATTCTTTTGTGTTTGTTTGTTTGGCAGTGGAATTTCCACTCTCTCTTGGAGTGGATTAAAACATCTGTTTTAATTTCTGTCCCTCCACACCCTTCTGTTTCTATTCCCATGTGTCCCAACCCTTCCTGCTCTCTCCCACGTCCACCATCATCTCTTACAATTTCCATCTCCACCTCATTCCCTCTCCCTGCTCTGCATCCTTGTGTCCTTTCCCTCCGTGACCTTTTATTTGGACGTGGGCTTCTCACTCCTTCCTTAACTTGCTAACATTTTACTTGGTTAAACTTAGAAAAAGATGTGATCTCATCTCTCAATTCCTTTTTCTTCCGATTATTGTTAAGCTGAACAGCAAATGATGCAGTCCAGTGCTTCTTTGATCAGTCCCATGGAAGGGCAGGGCAGGGCAGGGCAGAAACAAAACGGCCCTTGTGAAAGTTTGCTGTCTGGACTGCTTGTCTGGCCTACCAGGCATCACAGAAATGTTTGTGAGGCCCTGCCACGGGACTTGTTTTTGCATGCAAATAAACATGCAACGTTTGCAAGAAAATTATTCTCATTCTTGACAGAAATCAGTTCTTGTATTGTCTTGCATGGACGTCTTCTGATCTAACTCAAAAGAAATTGAAGTCAGTAGGTTGTCTGTGATGCATGGTGTGCACTTTTGAACCTATCAACTGGTTTAGTTTTAATGAGCGCACCTGTACTTTGATGCTTGCAATGGGTGGGTTTTTGTTTGTTTGTCTGCCTGTCATGTCTGTCAAAACAGAAGATGGATCAGTAGGTAACTTTGCTAAATAAAGCTCTCCTTTTTGTTCGAGGTGCAGAGAGGCAGGCAAAACTTTCCCCAAACTAAAACTAACAAAACTAACTTGACAGTGATATGTTGCTAAGTCTATTCCGGAATTGTTTCTCTGTTTGTTATTCAGACTTTTCTGCCAACCCCACCTCCCATCCCACCTTTGCTCTTTGTTTGTTTGTTCCACTTCGGTGATGAAAGTTACGTTTTAATCTGCTCCACTGATGTGGCATTTGTAGAAACCTTGTCCCTTTTGTTGAAAATGGTATTCATTATGTTCTCTGACTTAACATTATTGCTAAAAAGTTCATTTTTCTTCTGTCTTCGCCAGTTCTTCCTTACACTTGCTTGGTCTATTTCTATGTTGGAACTTTTGGTAATGCCTTTTCAGGCTGAATTTTCTCGATTTTTTCTTGTTTTAAATTGGAATGCAACAGCTTGACATAGCCTATGACAAAATTCGAACTTTGATGACTGGGAAATTTTGTAGCCTGTTTGATCACCAGTTTGAGTATTTATTTTTTAAAGCCATAACTTTTAGACGACCATAATTTCAAAAATCATGGTGGGTTGTCCATCAGACCACCAACCTTCTATACCATGATCATGATGATGGTTTTGACCAACTGAGTGGTGAAAGTTGCTTAACTATAAGATTATCTTAGAGGGCTTGAAAAATCTGTCTTATTCTCAAAGAGGACTAGAAAATCTGCATTATTCTCAAAGAGGACTTGAAAATCTGTGTCAAAGAACAGTTTTTGGTTCTCTTCAGTTTTTAAAATGGGCAAAATGAAATATCATAAATCTGGGCTCAGGACAAAGATCAACTTCCTTGGCCTTTTTTATCAGCTCAAATGTGTGGAGTGATCTGAAGGGATTCTTTGGTGAGCCGAGAGAATCCACTTTTTGCAACACCACTGATCCAAGAAATCATCCAGTGGATTTTGTGACATATTTCCGAACAATGATGAGGACATCCCCCATAACACACAACTGGGAAGCCAAAGGAAGTTAGAGCCCAAAAAAGTGTTGTGAAAACAAAAAAGGCAAATCCACTGGACCAAACCTTGGAGGGAGCGAGGCCCCTCCAAGGAGGACTTGGGACAATATGAGTTGATGTACGCACTGATGCTCAAATGTGGGCGCATCAGATGTCCATATACGGAGGGCGTTCAAAAAGTTTTGAGCTTAACAAGAAAAGAGGAATTTTTTGGAAATTTTGATGCCTTGGCATTAAAGTTTGGTTCTTTATAGAACTTCCTGCTAATTTTCAGGTTGGACCGTTACTGATTTTTTATTTTATGGCCATTTCAAAAAAAGCTCCTGAAAATCAGAGATTTACAAAAACGACAAATGAGAAAAAACAACTTTTTGGTCGAAGATCAATTTTGGTTAAATTTCCAAAGTGCATTTGGAGTTCAAACTTTTTCGAACTCGCTCGGAAAGTGGTGAGAGTTCCAGTGAATCATCCCCTGGGCAATAATGGTGCCAAAGGCAACATGCATTCGGCCATTACAAAAATGCACCTTTTG
>JASGXE010016825.1:0-23164 GCA_030068105.1 Sinentomon sp. SZTP_YWyxl
AGGTTAGACAGGTTAGGTTTGGTAAGATTGGCTTTATTTTTCTTTTTTTCGTTACGCGCAAAAGCGGGATGTGCCCAAATTAGTGGGCATTTCCTACATGTAAATACGCGTCCCGGATGCGATTTTACAAACCTTGCCGCGACTTTAGATGGCAGAGAGCGTTTTGTGCAAGAACGCTCGATTGGGGCCGCTCACTCGCAAGAAAAAAAATGTTCATTTTTCCTTACCTAAAGCTATCTGAACCTGACCTAACCCTGTCTCATCTCGGAAAAATCGATGCTCGCTTGGGGCCCCGACCTGCCATCTAAAGTCGCAGCAGGGTTTGTAAACTGGCGTCCCGGACTGTCCCCTGCTTTTGGGTTTTGAGAACAGAACACTTACATGCAAATACATGTGTGTTGTGTTTGTGGGGTGGTTGGTCAGTGTATGCATGCTGACAGGCTAAGCATGCTGGTCACACTCAGTGTCAATTTTCCCGGTGGGCGGTGGGGTTCCCCTCATTCCTCTCCTGTTCCTCTACTACCTACCCTCTACCCTACCTCCACCACTCCACCTACATACCTTTCGGTTTTCCCCATGAAGTTTGTCTGCTACTTGCATTTTTCGACAAACTGAACTGAGAATTTGGAGGAAATTGGAAAGGAAGGCACGAAAAGAGGATTTCGTATAGGCAGTAGCAGCAGGCAAGCTGAGCGCAAAAAAAGAGAGGACTGTTCGGATTGGCCCCCAAGAGCCAGGGGCCCCTAGAACACTGAACTGATTTGGTTGAAAATTGAAAGCAAAAAAGGATTTTGCAGAGAATCTGATTGGTCTCAAAAGGTTGTACGGCTGGGGCCCTGGAGGCAGGGGGCCCCTATACTTTGGAGGAAAATCGAAAGAAAAAATGGATGTTGTCGGCATAACTGACAGAGAGAAAAAGGATGCCCGGCCGCATATTTACAAAACGGACACCAACATTAGATGGCAGGCAGGGGACCCCAGCGAGCATTTACCTCCCGAGATGGAGATAGGGTTGGAAACAGGGTTGAACTCCACTGAACTCTGGTACTTTCGAGGAAAATCGAAACCAAAAAATGGTGATTTGTGGGTGGCAACTCTGGGAGCAAGAACAAAAAATTGTGGGAAAAAATAAATGTGGACAAAAAATGAAAAAAAAAAAAAAATTATGGAAAAAAATGTGAAAAAACGTCCCCGACGAGTGGTGCCCCCAGAGGCCGGGGGCCCCTGGACCCAGGTCCAGTTGGTCCATAGGGAAATCCGGCACTGCCATTCCCCCGTTGTTGTGCACTGGAAAGGGGAAGTTATCATCTTTATTTCATTTAATTCACTTTCTTGCATCTCTTATTTCTTTCTTGTATTTCTTTATGTCATCTTTATTTCTTTTTTTATTCTTTTTAAAAGCTGCCTCTTTTGAAGTTGCTTTGCTTCCTTCCTTCATCCTTTTTTCTCTTTCATTTTTTGTCCTGTTTTAGAATGTCAAGGTGAGCAGTTGGATGAACTGTGGTAACGGATGTCTGATGAACTCACGAGATGACACGGAATGAAGGACGAATGAGGTGTTGGTGATGAAGATAACCTAGCCCAAAGGATGATTGATCTGACGATGAGCCAATGATGAAGGATTTAGCCAAAATTCAAAGCTAAGTTTTTCTGTTTCTCTTCATTCATTTTTGTCTTTAGGTAGGTAGGTAGGCCTAACTTTAACTTATCATTGGATTCCAGGGCAAGAGGAGCTTTGAACATGTTTGTGAAGGAGCAGTCTCGCTGTGGTATTTTTTAATGTCGGTAGGTATGTAATTTGTGTTGCGCTGGGGTTCTATGAGTGAGTGAAATTGTTTTTTTTTCTCAATGGTGTTTTGTCTTTTTATTCGAGAGTAAATTTTGGGTTGTGGGTTTTTGCCGAAAAGAAGGCATCATACCTTACGTCTTGTCTTGTCCAAATCCAATGACTTTGGATCATTTTAGATAGGCCTAAACAAAAATCAAACAATGCAATTTGATCTGTTATTATTATCCCTTCCTGCGATTGTCATCATTCCGACAACTTATTCAGGTTTAATTCCTCCTACACTGCATTGAGTTGTGAACTAACTTCAGAATTGAATTCCTTGTTAAATCCCACCCCCGAGTCCTGTGTCACACATGTTAAATTTTTGCACATACGTAGAAAACTCACGAAGTATTATACTTACCCATCCCTGACCCTAACCTGGCCATTACCAGCAGGTTCAGCATTTTAGTCACTTCCTGTTTTTCTATCCGTTCACCTCGCTGGCCGAAAAGATGCAGGCTGCCTCGGTGAGAGAACATGACGACTTGATTGTTGTCGTGGTAATTGCTGAGGCAAAAAAATTATGCATGCCTGGCCGGGGTTTTCCTACCACGTTCAATGGCTTTTACTGCCTGTGGCCCCCAATAGGTATAGTGTTAAAAAAAGTTGATTGAGGTTTCATTGGTTGGGTTAGATTAGACTATTAGACTAAGGTGGTTTGGGGTTAGATTAGACTATGGTGGTTTGGTTTGGAAGTTTGGGGGTTTAGATTCGCACTGCAGCCAGTGCTCAATGTGTCCCGAAAAAATAACAGGAGCGCTTTCTCAAAAAAGGGCACATGGATAATAAAGGGCATTTCATCCCTCTCAAGGAGGGCACTTCGTCCCTCGAGGAGGGCACTTTCTCCCTCAAAGAGGGCACTTCATCCATCAAGCAGACAACGAAAATTATCTTTTGGAGTGGGTCAATGAAATGCCTCGAAATACTCACAGTTCTGTTGTCAGTATTGTCACTGAGTTTTTGACATTTGACAAATTCAAGGTTTTGGGTTCTCCAAGGTCATATAGCCCATTCTATTGTGGGAATATTTGCTTCAGCGCATCTCACTAGGTTTGCAGGGAAGCCGAAGAAGTCCTGAGCCATGCCATGAATCACTTCCTGGGTTGCGTAGAAAGCACATTTGGCATGCATTGTGGTTTTTTTCGACTCCGACTGGCTATGCTACAAGTACTCTTGAATATGTTGTCTTGTCACACTGATTGGATGCACAAAAACACCAAAGTGATATTTTCTGCACATTGCCAATTGGACAAAAGCAAAAAACCCACACAATGTATACTTTAGCACATTTGTTTGCCAAAAAATCTTGACCAGTGCCTCGAACAAAAAGTTTAAAACCAAAGTTAAACATTTTTGAAGAGTGAACACTATCAGCATTCGGAGCACCTTAGCTTAGCTAGCGAGTGTTTAAAACCAGCCGGGGTCATCCTTGTGGCACATCTTGTCAGGTTGGCAAGATGTCATGAGGTGCCTACAGCGGCAGTTTTGGGCTGTGACCAACAGTGGGTGGAAAATGGGAGCAGACAATGTAAGTGAACGTTGGGTCGCTGTGTGCTGCCCAAAGAAGGTGTTAGGCAATTTCTCTTGATGGAGGAGGTGGATTTTGATGAACCTTTTTGTCTCAGAAAGGTGAGGAAAGGCAATTCCAGGCGTGAGCAACTCTTCAAAACGTTCCTCAGAATAATTGCGAAATCATCCTTCGAACGGAATCATTGAACTAAAAGAGTGCCAATATTTGGAATTCCTGTTGCACGTTTGCATAAATTGCACAACTTTTTCTATGACAATTTCCAATCGACCTGCGGAACGGCTTTGAATCAAAGCTGAAAGCTTTGGCTTTGACAGAGCTTGGCTTTGAGAAAACTTGGCTTTGGCTTTGAGAAAACTTGGCTTTGGCTTTGAGAAAGCTCTAGGCTTTGAGAAAGCTTTCAGCTTTCTCAAAGCCTAGATTCTCTAGAAACTTTCCAGAAAGCCAGCTGGTGTCTCAAGAAAGCCAGCTTTCTAGAGACATCCAAATCATCGCATTGGCGATTCGTTGCGATGGGATGCGGGTAAATGATGACAGTGTGACAGCGGCACGTGATTGGTCAATGATCATGGAAGGTTTTCCGTCGCTGGGCGCTAATGCAGGGCTGCCATGCTCTTTGCTATCACAAATTCCTTGGAATCTGAAAAACAGTCATCAAACGAGCGATGGGGGCCAGATGAGACAGGAGTAATGCGGAAGGCACCATCAGGTCTGCTGCCAGAATCAACATTACCTGTTTACTCTCGTTCAAGGTTGGAAAAATGGTTGAGAAAACAGGGCTTCCCTTTTTGCCAGATGCCATCAACGAATTTCATCTCAGAACTGAACTGGCGCGAGACGGAGCAAGTGATCAAGTTTTCGGCCATCAAACAGAGTAGGAAATGATGATCATAATCCTGGAGAAATGTTCAGCTCAAGCCAACATGTTCTCTCCACCTCTGCAAAAGAGACATCTCAAATGCAAAAAGATGAATATTGTCGCTGTTCCAATTATTATTCTAAACTGAAGCAGTGAATTTGGAACCACTTTGAGTCATGTCCTGTCTCTTGCAAGTTGCAATCTTGCATCTGACATCAACGTGCACTTGGACAGCGCACCCGCAGTTGGCAATAATTCCTCGTCAAGTCCCTTTTCATTTGTCTTTCATTCTGTTTCCATAAGATCAAAAATCGGTTTCAAGGAAAACGATAAAGGGATGTTGTTTCAAGAAGAATAAAGCGGGCTCAGCATGATGCCATTGCGGATGGCGAAATGAAACCCGAAGACACCTGCCTGTTGCTCATCACTGAATTTGCAACATATCAAGGCATGACCGTTGGCACTGCCTGATCATCCATATGATCATTATTATCCACGTTGATTCGTTGATAATTGAAAATGTGGTGGCAAGTATCATGTAAGATTAGGTACAGTTCTTGAAAGAAAACACACTTTTGGTTCGCGAGATCGCGAGAAAACGATCGGCCAGTGCTTCAAATGCCAAAATGTCAGCAAAGCCGGACAAAAAATGTTATATTCAAAAAGAGGAATGACTTTCAGTCAATGGTCTCAAACTTTCTAAGATTAAGTTTGATCTGTGCAAGATTGTGTCAAGAAAGCAAAAATTTTGGACACGTTCGGCAGGGACATGGCAGGAGCAACAGGGGTACGATGGGCTGGGAATGGATCCAAAGGCCATCGGTACTGGCTTCTGTTTATCCCTGATCGAGAAAGATGCAAAACCAAATTGGCAAAACCAAATTGTTTGAAAGTAAAAAAAAACGTCCTGTGACCTGTGTTTCTGCTGGAAGTTGGATATTCTGGAAATTCCTCGTTGGGCCCAATAATTAATAATTGCGTTTGAATGCAAAGGACTGTGACTGCCTGACTGGTCATTTTCTCATGTGACAGCATTCCTTTCTGCGAACATCTGATGTGCCATTTTAATTGCGAATCTTCTACTTTTGCCATTTACATAGGTGCCCTTTCACTTCTTCTGACAAAGAAAGAGGTGATGTTAGGAATTGCAAGACCATATTTGTGTCTTGCTTTTCATCATATCATAGTTATTTTTATTGGACTTTGCTGAGTGTTGCATTTAGTTCTTTCCTAAAGCATAGGGCTTTGAATGCGTAATTCAACAAACAATTCCAGGATGGCCACAAGGCTGCCTGCATGTGTCATTGATGTTGGCACAGGGTTAGTTACCTACCTACCGTGACTTTATTTTGGAGTGTGATTTTTGTAATTTTTAGACCATTTTTAATTTTTCAAGATTAATTTTTGAAGCGGGCTTGCCTTGGTATTAATTGTCTATTCCTTTTTTTGCATGCAGCTCTAGAAGCAAAGTCAAAGTTTTTAGGAACATTTCCTTATACCTAGGCCTAATGCTGAGTAGGTAGGTAGTCTTCAAAGCTAGGCGCACCTGTTTAGCCTTGAATTTCTTTTTTATTGCCACGACAATTTTTAATTTGCAAGGTTTTTTTGAAGGAATCACACTTTTTCTTTCTGATGGCAAATATAAACTGCAGGTGATTTGGTAAATTTAAGCCGAGACATAGGTATTCTAAGGAGCAGGGCATCTGGATTGGAAATTGGTACTCCTTCGTTAGGTACACAGTGTTAATCAGGTTCATTCATTCGAATTCTCCAGTTTTCCCTATTGTTTACTTTTCATTTCGTGAGCCCAGAAGCTCTCTCCAGGTCAGGTCTGGTGGTTGAGTCATTGAAGGCATTGTCCATCTACAAACCACTTTGTTGGTTGGTGTCAAGACACCATTGAATGATTTGTTTACACCCTGGCTTGCACTTGCTCTTAATATGATCGATGTTCAGGGAGTTAATCACTGCCAACAAAAGAAAGCACCCTTGTGTTATCGAATGATTGCTCAGGCCGACACCAGACCAGGCCCATTCACTTGGAAGATAGAGCTTAGATCCATCCTTTGACATACTTCCTCTTGGGACCATAGTCTGTTTTGGCTTTTTATAGAGAATAAGTCAATTTTATATTATCCTATCATTGTTGAAACATCCAACATTTTTCAGTGAGAACAAGTTTCCAGCATTACCTACATTTAAGCTGAAGAATTTCAGGCATTGGGCCCCATGAGTTTTTGTGTGTCTTCATAACAAAAAATCATTGCTATTTGAAATACCCACCTGTTTTTTTCTCAGGTATACTAAACTTGGTTATGCTGGGAATAAGGAGCCTTCCTTCATCATACCATCAACAATAGCTATCAGGGAAACTGCCAAAGTAGGGGAACAAGCTGCCCGAAGACTGACAAAGGGGGTGGACGATTTAGATTTCTTTATCGGTGATGAAGCATTTGATGCTGCAGGATATGCTGTTAAGGTTATTGATCCATTTTCTTTCTTCTTGCAAACTCCAGAACATTATGAGAGCTCAGTTCACCTCCAAAATGTGAGAAGACAGAAATTGGTGAACCACATTTTTTCGAATACTCAATTTGCATCCTGTTCCAGGCTCCAGCAATACTAGGTATCCTATTAATTTAGCTGTACTGCCTACCTGTTGTTTGTAAGACAAATTATTCAGACATGTTGGACTTGCACGCTGTTATGATCTGGATTGCAATTGGCCCAGTTTGATGTGCTGGTGCCAAGTAAACTCTGTATTCTCTTATCTCTTACAATATTTGCTGCCTAAGTAAACACCCCATTGATTAATGGTGTTTGATTTTGACACAATTTGTTTTTATTTTGAAGTTTTCATGAATGAAAAATTCGCAATTAAGTGGATAACCTTGGAAAAGGTCTGCCACACGAAATAACCGAATGTTTTTTTCTTTTCTGGTTCTCTAGTATCCTGTCAGGCATGGTCTTGTCGAGGATTGGGACTTGATGGAAAGATTTCTTGAACAGTCAATCTTCAAATATCTTCGAGCTGAACCTGAAGATCACTATTTTCTTCTGACTGAACCGCCTTTAAATCCACCTGAGAACAGGGAATGTACTGCAGGTTTGTTTGTTACTCGTACATTGACCCCTCATTGGCCGGAAATAGAATTCTGATTCTGACATGATAATCTGTAATTTTTGAAAAACGAAAATTCGTTCCAGTCGAAAGGGAAGATTTTCCAAAAACAACAAATCAGATACCTATGCATGCATTTCCTGCCTTGCCAGTTTTTTCCGTACACTCATGGCGGAGAGATCATCGCCGAGGCAGTGCCACTTTGCCGAGGTGGTTAATGTTTTTCAGGTAGGTACATTGAAAAAATGGAAAAAATGACCTTGCTGCATGGAGTTAGCATTTGTACCCTTGAATTGATCTCTCTGCTGAAAATGCCATTTGGTTTTGTAGTTTTACAATTCCAAACACCAAAGTGCAAAAACTATCCTTTATGCCCACAAAATGCTTCAAACCGCATCAAAATCGAGAGCAAAAATGATGAAAAAAAAAGAGAAATTGCAATGAGACATCATTTTAGAACAACTGCACTGAATTTGATGAACCCATCTCCTGGATCGCAATGGTTTCAAAAATGTCATTTTCAGCTGATGCCAAACATCTAGTCTGCACGAAGAGGCACGCTTTCACTGCTGCAAATGAGAAAAACTGCGAATCTTCAAAGATGCACAAATTCAAAGCGGTTGGATGGATTTTGGCTGAACAAACGTCTTTTCAAAACATTTCAGCTGACACGAAATGTAAGCTTTGCTGCAAAAACCCATTTAATTAGACGGGAAACGTTCGCATACAGTGTGCGGACTTCGGCCGACCGTGCAGTTTTGTACTAAGCGTATGCTGTACTGCAATCAGATTTTCAGTTAAGTTTTTGTGTGCGTGTATGGTGCACCTACGTCAGTTGGACTTGACCGGTTCATTAATTTACTGGGTCTGCATGCAAAATAGGTAGGTACGAGGGCGGATCCAAATATTCTGAGAACTGCTCATCAAAATGTCTCGCCTGCAGTCCTGATCAAATAAACCTGCTAAAATCAATGGAGGCACTTTTCCCCGACTCCGATGCAAAATTCTGCCATTCCAGGGCAATAACGATATGCTCAACGCTGTTCAAAAGTAGGAACCCTTTACTTGTGAATTTGCGTTTAACCCCTCACGCCCAGAATTCCGAATTCGGGTTTTACAATGGTATTCCCCAATTTTTGGCAACAGGGAGTGTCGCTCCTGCCGGAATTTATAATTTTTGCAAGGATTTTCGAAAAGCCAGAAATGCATGCATTTCCCGCTTAATCACGCTAGATTTCTGCTCTGTCAAAAAATCACCCATTTAATGTTTTCAACCAATAAAAACACTTTTCGCACATAAAAACTGGCAAAAACCCACAAACTACTGAAAACTGGAAAAAATAGGAAATTTCAATACGACGCCATTTCTAAACGAATGCAGCAAATCACGTGAAATAAGCGTCTGCAAAATCGCGTGTCTTTTGACTTCCCGAAAATTCGTATTTCGGCGGACGGCAGATGCCGTGCAATCGCGAAAAGAGGCGCCTTCAACAGGAACTAAAGACAAAAAAAAAAACCGGGAAATTTGAAAATTGCGCCAATTTAAAATGGTTGGACCGATTTTGGTGGAATAAACGTCTGCTAGATCGCTGTTTGTTCCTCTTTCCAACTTTGAAAATTTTAGCTGACGAGATTCGCTGGATTTGCTGCAGAAAACCCATATTCAATTACATGGGAATTGCACACGTACGGCGGTCGGAAAATTGCAACAGCTTTAAACGCGCATACACCGTACGGCAATCGGAGCTATCAGTAGCATTTTATGGCGCATATGGCATTCGGGCTTGACCAGTTAAAGAGCGTTGGTTGCCTAAACATTGCGATCTTGCCATTGCCCTTTGATTTTCAGAAAAAGGCAAATTTGAACAAGCTGAAGTCCGACATGATACTGAATGCCTCGTGAGAAAAATCTTTCTTCTCTGAGGGGTGTCCAATTTTTTTTGGAGTTTATGACATTGGAATTTTCATTGGGTTAATCGATTCTGCGACCCGACTGAGTGAAACTGGTGCAGATTTTAGACAATTCATTTCATCCAAGAATGCTTTTAATCATGCTGGCAGAGGGAAGGATGTTTGGGGCTGAATCAGCTGTAGTTGTGCTGTTGTCATCTTCAACATCTTCCGTGCACCACCCATATATTCGCCTGTTCACAACCTGACTTTTTTGCTTGTGATTTGGGGTCATGTTGGAAAACACCCTGTACCACAGGAAAATTAATTGTTGAATTCTTCAGTAATGGTGGAAAATGGGTGACACTGGCCACTACAGCTGCTTCTGAAACGGCAGGAGTTTGGGTCGCATTTTATTCTGCGTGGCATATGGCATTGAAATATTTAAATCATTTTGTCTCCTTTAAAAAATCTTTGCTTTTTTCTTCAGAGCATGAAACACATGAATTGAAGCGTTTGTAAACTGGGCATCAGAAGGGTGATAAAGGTGTCCTTTGGTACAAATGACCACCAGAGATCCATAGATTGTCTGGCAAAATTTGCTACAATCGCATGTACAGAAACCAGACAATGAGCCACTTCTCATTAATTCTGGATCACCTTTCGTACCTAGGTACCTGGTGACAAGAATAACCTTTATAGTGATCTTAAATTCCTGACGGTAAACCCCTCTGCCATTCTGCTGTGCCAAAAATATGAGCATACCTCCCCCTTCCTATCCTCGCATAACTGATAGATAGGTATCATCCCTTTGTATTTTTTTTTGGCGTAAATCCTTTGACATCAAGAAAATTTTGGAATGCGTACTGCACTAGTCTCGGCCTGAATTC
Organism: Sinentomon sp. SZTP_YWyxl; assembly: GCA_030068105.1. Classification (NCBI taxonomy): domain Eukaryota; kingdom Metazoa; phylum Arthropoda; class Protura; order Sinentomata; family Sinentomidae; genus Sinentomon; species Sinentomon sp. SZTP_YWyxl. The sequence goes on from JASGXE010016825.1 coordinate 10,120, forward strand.
ATTTCCAAATTAGGTACCAGTATTTAAAATGCTGTATTCTCATTGTTTGGCCCTGAACAACAAATGGTGCTATCCGGGCTGGTGCATTGGACTTGATCTGGGAGGCCATTCCAAAACGTTTGAAGCTGTTGCCCAAAAGGTGGTTTGACCCTTTGATAAAATTTTTTATTGGTTCTTCACATCATTTTGGAACACGATCGTTGTCAATTATGCATTGGGTACCTATGCTTGCAGAGTTTCAACTATGTGACTCTTGCAGATCTCGTGCATTCTGCACTGCTTTGAAATGGTGTTTTGAACAATTCTGACCAAAATGATTTGTCGTTTTTCAAGACGAAAAATGCCACCCACTTCAACTTTGCAAAGCCGCAATTCATTTTGATGCAAATCTGTTGAAACATCTTTCCATGCCTTGCTGCTGAAGAACTTCTTGGATTTTTGTAAAAATGACAACATCACAGAAGCAATAATTAATGACTCCCTTACAGAGTTTCTCTCACCATTTCTTCACAATGTGACTGAACATGATGAGAGACTTCTGCGAGCAAGGCAGAATGTCTCACTTTGACTTTATTTTTTTATCCAATATAGTTTTTGCAATGTCTTTGAAATGTTTTGCTTGCTGTATCTCAGAGAGTTTATATGCTAGAAAGGTGAGATTTGGTACCGAGAACGAAAAAAATGTCCTCTTTCAAGCAGGGATGGGTAAACGTATAAAACTCCACGTATAATACGTGCATATAATACGCACGTATAATACGCGTAGAAAACGTATAAAACCTAAAAGTCGAGTGATACCTCATTTTTTGCAGAAAAAGCTGCTCTTTAACATGCTAACATTCTTTTTTGCATTAAAATAATGACAAGAATCATCATCAATGAAAGAAAAAAATATATACCTAAAACAGTTTATCATTGAAGCCCCGCCCATGCTTTCAAGTTTGCCCCCACAAGATTTCAACACACCATTGTAAAATGCATTTCAAAAATTGTAGGTATATGCACCAACTACCTACTTAGTCTGTTCATTTTCAGAATGGTCCGCACCCTTTTTACAGGCAGGGATGTGCAAATTTGTGCAAAAATCGGAATTTTGCGAATTGGCGGTGCATTGATTTTAGAAACTGTCGGTTTTCATCCCTCAATCGTTTTTCCCTTCTATGAGATTTTCACGATTTTTTTGTGGATCTGTCTGGTTGTCTGATCAACAGAGTCTGTTGAAGAGACTCTGTTCCGTCCTTTCAAAATGTGGTGCAGCGCTGTCCCGAAAAGAAAATTTTGCTGGCCTTCCCTTTGCAATTGGACCTGCCTGCAATAATGGCTTGAGGCCACATCCGCTGTTGGGGCCGACAACTGGAAAACAGGCAGACGAATTCATATCTGGAAAATTTGAAAATCAGGTTTAGGTTGCTTTTCCATCTGTGATAAGTTTTGTCCAAGCAAACATGCGTCGAACGTAAATGGAAAAAAATTTGAGAAGCCGAGATTCGAACGCACTATCTTCGGATCCCAAGACCAGTCGCTCTACCACTGAGCCGCCAGATCCAGCGAGAATTTCGGTTCTCAAATCGCACTTAATTGAAAATTCTCGGATATTCAGGAAAGGAATATCGGACTATTTGGACACCACTGTCGTGTCCCCCTTCCCACTTTCGTTTTGCTGCGATTTTTGGCGCGGATCATTCTGGAAATGAACGCACTTTAGGTAAGTGTGTGAAGGGTGATGCTGCCAAATTCGAATTATTCACTTGCAGATAGTAGGTAGGTCTAGATGCGTGGAGCTCATATGCCTGGGAAAAAAAGAGAGAAGTACCTACCAGGTGCAAGCAAGAGCCCAGCTACGGGATGGGAGTCAGATTTCTGGCATCATTTGGACAGCTTATGGTTCATCGACATGTATCATCGGCAGAACAAAGTATCCGGGGAATTTTCAGTTCGGAGTAAAATTTGGCAGAAAATGTCAATTTATTTTTTATTGATTTTCGTGGAGAGCCCATATCATACGACAATGCGACCCGCTTTGAAAACTATTGAGATTTTTCTCATTCAAACTGAAAATACCCAAACCATTTTCTATGCCATGAGAAGGAATTGAAAGTCACTGCATGAATGTCCCCACCCTCATTGCATACTAGGGCAAACACCACACCACAACACACTCGTGCTCTGGCTAACCAGCTACGGTATGGGAACGTAGGCCTGGATCCTTTTGAATTATTGAACAGGTCTGGCAAATGTGGGGATGTTGAAAGAATGTCGATGAAGCTGCATTTTGAATGAAAGTGCCACAGCACTGTCAACACTGTCATTCCAAAAAACATGAGTCCATTTTAAATGGCATCAAGTTCTAAATAACAAGACGAAATGAAAAAGAATGGATTCAAAGGGTTGGCAATAATTATTGTTCCAAATTTCAGCACCCACGCATAACTACCTATCTACTGGAACCATGCCAGGGAAGGAACTTTTGAACCACTCTCATGATACAATAGTCGGCCACTCTTTGCCGACTATTGCATGTTTTTGCTTCAGGGTAAATGTAGGTAGACGTTTTTAATCTCCAATTGTGTTTGAGCTGAAAATGAAATTAAGCACAAAAGAAAATGACACTCATTACTCGCTTTGTTCGTAAATACTTCTAAGTTTTGTTGTAACATTGTTGGACATGCGCCATTCACAATGATCTCCGATGAAACTTTCTGAAAATTTGCCAAAATCCAAAAATCAGAATGGTACAAAACACCCTTCAAATTTATTGAAAGAAAGCCATCATTTTAGACAAAATATGAAACAAAATTTGAGCTGCCATTAGGTATCATCCCTTCCTGCGATCGTCATCATTTCAGACAAGTTATTCAGTTAATTCCTCCTACATCATTCCTGAGTTGTGAAATAACTTCAGAATTGAATTCCTTGTCAAATTCCACCCCCGAGTCATGTGTCACACGCCTGTTAAATTTTTCCACACGTATAATACGTACGTATAAAACACTTTTATACGTACGTATAATACGACGTATTATACGTAGAAAACTCACGTATAATACTTACGTATTATACTTACCCATCCCTGCTTTCAAGTGACAGATTCGGAATTTTGACAGATTCGGAATTTTTGATTTCCTGTGCTTAAACATTGTTTCACCCTTGTAACAGAATTGATCTGCCGCTTTATGACCGTCATCATGTTTTATGTGACGAGCAAAACTTGTGGCCACAACTTTTAAATTCTGACTGTCACTTGACATTTCATCGAAGTTTGAACCTGTTTACAGTGTTAGAGTGAAAAATTTGCATGCAATAATGGGGGCACTGTTTCAAGGTTTTGCTAAGCTTTATTTGAAATAGCTGCCATTTGAGAACCAGATGACCAAGAGGAGTGAACTTTTCCATGAGAACAACTGTTATTGGGACCCCCACATGTGCACCAAAAATTAGCTCAATCTGCGAAGAAATGTCGATTTTGGGTGGGCCATCCTAAAACCTGTGATGCGCCATTGTCCAAAGAAAAATCTGAAATTTGCTGATATCAGCGCAGCGGTCATGCAAGATTGCCCAAATTCGGTTTCGATCAGCTTTCGTGGACCTCGGTATTGCTAGGGTTACGATCATTTCGTCATTGATTCGTACCTCAATACCGAATGTTATTGAGCCCAGCAAAACATGCCTCAAAATATTTTGTTCGGAAGAAATTATCTGAGTCACAATATGTCAACATGCTTTATTTTTTTTTTTTTTTTCAGAAATAATGTTCGAGTCGTTTAATGTTCCTGGTCTTTATATTGCTGTTCAGGCAGTGCTTGCTTTGGCTGCCTCTTGGACTTCAAAAGGTCTTGGTAAAAGAACTCTGACTGGAATAGTTGTTGACAGTGGAGATGGTGTGACACATTGCATTCCAGTGGTAAGATAGGTGGATAATGAATGGACCTCACATTTTATTCCCGAGACTCATTTGCTCTGTTCATGTGTTTATATGATTTTGAAGAAGCTCAGAATATTTGTGCTTGCTTTATGGTGTCATGCTGGAGCGCCGACAACTAACATAAGTTGTAGCGAAGTTGGTTAGGCGTATTATGGGTTGGTTAGGCGTACATTCCACAAACTTTGGTACGAATGGGGGCTCTGGATTTGTTAAAAATTCCACTTCAGAAGCGCTCTCTTTTCCTAATTTGCATCAACTGAGAGGACATCATCCGGTTCTCGTGATTCCACTGATTGTGGAAGATGATAACGGGATCACACGTAAATGTGCACAGGGTCAAAATTCTTGGTGGAGTAAAATAGACAGAACTGGGCAGAGAACAAATTTTGCAGGTTAAAATTTTGTTGAATTTTGGGGTGCGACCACAAGTGCCGGAAGTCAAGGGACAGCTGCATGATTCCAAGAGACAAAGCCAATGGCTGGAGGATTCGGTGGCAGAGCCCCAAGCAAAAACAATATTGAAAATACAAGTTACTGAAAAACAGTCTCTGTGTGCCGATGGAGTGACTTTACTGCTCACAGCATTGATCTAATGGGTTGAGGGTGGTCATTTTTGGCAAAAATCAAGGAAGTGTAACTTTGGCCTGGGTGGTAAACCCCTTACCCCACCTCGTTTGTGCACATGTATGCTCGACGATGATGCTTTACCAAAAATGGTGAAATACTGCACTTCAAAGTGCGTTCAAATATTTATTAGGTACCTACCACATGCAATCATGACGACAAAACTCAATGAAAAACTATGTCACAAGTTGCAATCATGACCAGACAATACTCGGTGAAAAACTAAACACGTGGGCACATCCCTGATTCCATTGTGTCTGTTCTTCCAAACTCTGCCCAACTCTAGAAGAACGGATAGTTTTCTGCTGTCCGGCAACGGCGGTGTCTTTTACTGCCGCCTTGTTCACGCAGCTCAGTCGAGCAACTCAGAGTCGTTGAGATTCCTGCTTACTGTTGCCATGGAATGTGTGCAAATGGGCACGGTTGATCGAATTTCCAGAAATCACAACTTTGTTTCTGTCTGTCCCCCTCACACTTCAAAGTTGCCACGGGAGAGGGAGCCCGATGGTGATGGCAAGACGAGCCATCAATTCCTGGTACCGGATCAACCACAAATAAACAGATAATCCCTCTGCAAGGAAATCATAAAAGGAAAGAAATCTTGTTTGAGAAAAAACATGTTTGTGGATCTGTGGCTGTTATCGGGGCAACACTTTTTGTCACAGCCAGTGCCTTGGAACATCCCCATGGCCAAATTATAAATGCATGAAGGTACGAGACAAACTGGGTCCAAAATCAATGATGTTGTCTGTCTGTTCCTTGATAACACAGGCTTGCTAAATGCCAACACTGTGGCACAATATCATGGAATGCCAAATTTAATATTAGCAAAATAATTGCTTGTTGAGCAGTTGTTGTGACACCACATCACAGTTGCTTTTCAACATATTTTTCACAACAGAACATTTTTTCATAAAATAACAAATTTTCATCTATTAATTCTTCATAGAAGAAATGTCTTACTTTGCTTTCTTTTCACAGGCTGAGGGTTATGTGATAGGGAGCTGCATTAAGCACATCCCAATTGCCGGTCGTAACATTACATCATTCATCCAGACCTTGCTCCGAGAGAGGGAGGTTGGAATTCCACCTGAACAGTCTCTCGAAACGGCCAAATCGATCAAAGAGAAGTACTGTTACATTTGCCCTGACATTGCAAAAGAATTTGCAAAATATGAACAAGATCCTGCAAAGTGCTTGAAGCGATATGAGAGTGTAAATGCCATTACGAAGCAGCCATTTGCTGTGGACGTGGGCTACGAGAGATTCATGGGTCCGGAGATATTCTTTCATCCTGAGGTAAGTGGTAGAAAGTCGTGAAATGTATTAGATGGAAACGGGAAAATCCAACGTGTGTTCGGAAAAATCTTCATGAAACATAACTTGTTACAGAATTCCACAAGTTGACGATTTTCAGTGAGCCAGTGATATCGCTTACATTCCTGCTTAAAATAGGGAGTATCATACCTGCAAGTACGAAGGGCATTCGAAACGTTTTTGACATCTCCCTGTAGTTCAGAGAATCTTACCGCTATCATGATTTTGGTTGGTTCAGGACTTCAAACATTTCTCCAGCTCTTTCGGCACAAATTTGCAGACTACTGTGCCAAATTTTCATGGCATAGTGGTAAATAGATGAGGGTGTGTTCCTGAGCTCTGAAAATACTGCGTTTGTCTAAGTATTGATTTAATTTAATTTACATTTAATTTGCAGGGGTTTTAATCCCGGCGCAAATCAGCAGTCAGATAGCATACATGGTTGCTACCAACCTGGAAAACCTGGAATACTCAGGGAATTTTTTTCACACCCTGGAAAACCTGGAAAACTCGGGGATTTTTGGAAAAAACCCTGGAAAACTGAAAATTTCCAGAAAAATCAGCCAAAAAATGGAAAACAGGATTTCATAACATTTTTTTCGTTTACATTTTTTGAAATTTCCAACGATGACACCTGAAAAACATTCTTGTCTTGCCATTTTTGTCTTTACCCTCCCATTTTTTGTCTTGTCCGCAGATAAAACCCTCGAAAAAAGCCCTGGAAAAAACTGAGAATATTTCTGGAAAACCTGGAAAACTCAGGGAATTCCGATTTTTCAAAACAGCAGCAACCATGATAAAACAACAATATGTCACGTACATTAAATATAACAGCCATTGTTGGCATATGACGAGGAATAAAGAAAACAAAACTTAAAGACATGTTAAAATTGATGTCAGACAACCATTGTTCAACATTGTGTTTGAACATTTCGATATTGATATCTCCCCTGGTTACAAACACTCGGGGATGCAGAGAGTTCCAATCCCTAACCGTTCTGTGCACAAATGAATACTTCCCCACATCTTTGTGAAAGGCACCTGACCAAAGCTTAAAATCATGATCATTTCTGTTTTGGTAATTTGGAAGAAGCAAAAAGTCCTTTATTTCTGACCAGCCACCCACGTTATTTAATCCCAAAAATAAACCAGCAAGTCAGGAGATCATTCTACGTGAAGCAAGTGAAGTCCATCCAAGGTCTTGCACCATTGACGTAACACTGTCAAAAGAAGCATATCTACCAGTCACAAAACGTGCCGCTCTTCTTTGAACTCTCTCCAAATTTTCAATCTGTATAATTCGATAGGGGACCCACACAGTTGAAGCATATTCAAGAATTCAAGATTTCAAAGCAATTCATTGAAATCTTGATCATTCCATTTTGCACCACAAATGCCCTAGTTTTAGAAATTTCGATATTTAAATTTCGAGTATATCTACAAATAATTACTACCTCCTCAAGCCCATAGTCCTGATTTGGAACCAGCGATTTATGGTTGTTGCCTAAACTGAGAACAACTTGGCAGGTTCACGTATTCAGGCTTCGCCAAAGCAATATTTTCAGAGCTATGGAACTCACCCTAATCTGAGTACCATTCTGCTCATGGGAGGTTGGGTTGGACCTGTAACTTTCTAAGACAAGAGCCAGAGAGTATTTTGAAGGTCTAAACTAAATGAATTCTCGGCATCTTCAAAATCTTTTTTTGAACTACAGGGTGATGTCATCAACTTTTCGAACGGCCTTCGTAACCTTAGTTGCCTGATCCAAGATGCGTGAACTGTGTTTATAAGGTAAATCCAATGGCATATAAAAATCGGCCACTGATATTCACACGGTTGTGATGTTACTGCTCCAACAAAGTACCAACCTAACATCTTATTTTGGGTCTTCATCTGCTATTAAAGGTCGCGCATGTTCGCAGATTTGCATGAGTATATCAGGCCTTGAAGGCTTTTGTCTGCTTAAAGTTTGGCCAAAGGATGAAAGAAAGAACGAGGATTCAAAGAAATGAGAAAGGGATGTGGAAATGCTGCGAACGTCACAGTTGGATCCATTTCCTCGTCGAGTGGCACGAGATGGTTGCTGCATTTTTGGAGTTCTCCGGATTTTGGATACGAATAATTATTATTATTATTATTATTTGCAATACTGCCACTAATGCATTGGTGGCAGGCGTGAAACAGGGTACACGCTCCCTCGTTCAACACTAATGATAAGAGCAAGAACACATTAACAAACACAGCGACAACATTCATCAGAAACAGAAATAAGTGAACAAAAGGGACATGGGTTTCACAACAACACAAAAGTGTGAGTGGAGAAGAAGAAACAAGAACATTTATTGTGCAATACCTGTGACAGCTTTGCATGTTACGATAATGTGCGACCTGGGGTCAAGGCTATTCCAGTCTCGGATAGTTTTTGGAAAAAAGGAGTTAAAGTGTACATTTAAGTGGCTGACCGGGCTTGTTAGGGCAAGCCCATTGTCTGTTCTTCTCTGAAAAGGCTTTATGGCATAATAAGTGGGAAGGCTAAAGTTGTAGTTGCCAGAGAGGATATCTTTAAAAATTTTCAGCCGGCGTTCTTTGCGCCTTTTTTGCAAGGCTATCCAATGAGAGGTCCTGAGAATTGCAGTGACGCTTTGAAACCTGTCATAGGACCTTGTTATAATGCGTGCAGCTTTTCTTTGAACAGCTTCAAGGTGTGCAATGTCATTATTTGTGTTGGGTCCCAGACTGTACAACCATATTCTAGAATAGGGAGGATTGTTGATTTGTATGCGTGTAGTTTTACGGCAGTGGAAGAATAGCGTAAGTTTCTGTTTATGAATCCCAAAAGTTTCATTGCTTTATTCGTGATGGTATTTAATGAGAATTCAAGAAAGGTCGCGGGAGATAGTTATACCAAGGTATTTTATTTCTGGGACTACCTCAAGTGGAGTTCCAGCAACACTATAACAATGGGCTGGCAGTGTGGACGTTTTCTTCCTGGAGAAGTTTAGCATCTTCGTTTTGTTCAGGTTCATTTGCATGCCCCAGGATTCGCACCACTGGGAGACCTGGCTGAGATCAATCTGCAGTGCTGAGGCGGTCATTAGGAGTTTGAATGGGCGATAGAGGACAATATCATCTGCGAACAAGCGTAATTTTGTTGGAGCCACCGTCTGTTGTGGTAAATCATTTATAAATAAAAGAAATAAGAGGGGACCTAAGACGCTGCCTTGGGGAACCCCCGAACTTACAGAAATTGGGTCTGAGAGAGTACCCTTGATGGATACGCATTGAGAGCGGCCAGACAAGTATGATGTAACAAGATCAGTTATTTCTCCGGGAAGGCCATATGAGATAAGTTTTGATATGAGCTTGTCGTGTGGAACCATATCAAAAGCTTTTTTCAGATCAATGAATATTGCATCAGTCTCAATGCCCTTATTCATTTCATTGGCTATATCATCCACAAAGAGCAATCACAAGAATAATGTTCGTATTCTTGTGAAAAAAGTTGTCACTTATTTTGAAAAATTGCTTCAACCGAGTTGGCATTCTTGCAGTTTAGACCTGTCAATTTTTTTCAATGCAGAGAGGCCAAACTTATTGGCCTAAACCTGTATGAACCAAAAGTGTTTTAACATTCTAGTTCATCATGATTCTTCCAGGAGAATGGTTTTTTCAAACACTGGACCACTAAATGCCAAATTGAGTAGGCCCCTGTAACTTTCAATAATTATATCAGACCAGGCAAACTTCCAATTTAGAATTAAGCTTGCATCGATCAGGTGTCCAGAAAATAAACAAAGCTTAAAAGAGGTTTGGCTTGATGTTTCTTGTCTGGCACCAGTAATCAGGCCTTTTTCGTGGGGAACCTCGACTTCACCCAGGAGTCAAGCGAATGGCATTTGTTGGCCACCACAAATCACAACACTGCTGTTTTCAAAACGAAATGCCGCAAGCTTGCATTTTACTTGCCGCTTGCTGCAGTTTGTGGACCCACTTTCCTGTTCACGCACCAATTTTATGTAGGAAATCATTGAAAATTGTTTCGTAGGTAACTGTTTTCCTGAATTTCGCATCGTGTTCTTGCAAAATGTAACGACACGAATGCTCGACATTTCGCCAGCTGGAGGACAATCATACCATCGGATGACGCCTGCAATAAGCAAATTGAATAAAAAATCAAGCACAACAGCTGATCGCAATTTCCAAGAGACAAGACGAAAACCGTATGAAAAGGAAGGAACTCAAGAACTCTTCTTCTCTGTTTTTTTCGTTTCACATTTTCGTGGAGCAGTTTTTTTCCAAAAAATGCACAGCTAGATGCAGAGCTCGTGAGTCGCAAAGCCGCCATCTCCCGGCAGTCGGTGGCTCGCTGGCGTTACGATGCAGGGCTCTTTAAGGTGATTTCGAACCACTTGTCTCCATCTCAATTGGTTTCTCAGCATCAGACAGAAGAACCACTATGCCCATATGTTTTTTTTTTACGAAAAATGACCTGCAAAATGACAAATTTATCCTTTGCCTTGGTTGTCCTATCTTTTGCCTCGGTTGTCCACCATGAAAGGTGTCCAGCCAGCATGATAAGAGGCTGCTTTTTCTACTCACTGTCCGCTACCCACACTTCTAGCCCACTCCATTAGATGGTTCCTTTGCCCCCCAGGGCTGGGCAGTCTGTGTGCAATACGAAATACGAATACGAAAAATGACCTGCAAAATGGCAAATTTATCGTGCATTGACATAAATTGCAGATTACGACTAAACAAGATTCCAAATTTGAAATTCTGGCTGCATCAGCCGGATTTCCATGAAGTTTTGAGTAGATTTCTCATCATAAAGTGCATGTCTATTTTGCATACGACAAATAGCAGATCTCACTTCAAAACGTTTCACCCATTCCCGCTCTGAGAGATGAGGTACACATGGCTGAAATTTTGCACTTCCCCCCAAAAATTCTGTGAAATCAGATGAGAAAAAGCATGGGCGCAGATCCTGGGGGGACGGGACGGGGGGACACGTCCCCCAATATTCAAAAGTCAATAATTGTCCCACCCAAAATTTAAGCTATGAATTTTCTCCGCGAAAGATGGAAAGTGGAATCGGTTGATGTCCTGATAGAAATGTTACAAAAATCAGTTTCCTGATTCACTAAATTTTTAGTAAAAGGCTCATGAAGTTTCTGTGTGAGTCACAATAACAAGTCTCCCAATGTCAGGCCAATGCTCGATTGCATCAATCACATTTTGCTTGTGGCAAACCAGCCAAGGTACTTTGAAGGAGCCGAGTTGTGGCAGCAGTTGGTTTTTGTTGGTGAAGGCAGGATTTGCTCCTGGCAGAGACCGAGATCATTGTGCGTCGGTACGGGATATGAATCTTTTACAACAAACAGACTATGCATTTAATTGTTTAATTCCATTGGCTGGCCACAGTTTCCGTGTTTTTTTATTTTTTGCTGCATTTTTTGTTTGTGGACTATAGTACGTCGCGCGGAAACGTTACACAATACCTAAGTGTGAATTGAAAGTCGCATGCACCATGCGGTGTGGTGAACTCCTGAATCAAACACGAGCAATAAAGATGTTTTGCTTTCGCCAAGGACAGGAGTTAGGGTGGTTTTTCCCTTCCAGAAAAATGTCTTTTTCAACAAGATTTTTGTGGAAAATCTGCAATTTTTTACCAAAAATGGACCTGAAATTTCATAATTTCTTCAACTTCTGGGGGACTCCGTACCCCAGACCCCCTGCCAGGGGCTCTGCCCATTGGAACCCCGCTGGGGCTCTGCCGCAGACCCCATATGCTGCTGGGGACTTCGCCCCCAGACCCCCCAGAAATATTCCCATGTCGTCCCCCCCAATGTTCAGGTCGGATCTGCTCCTTTGAGAAAAAGTTTCTCCACAAGGGTACCCCTCCAAAACAATTTTGCGAACAGTTATTCTGTACACAAGGAAAAAGTAGGAGACAATGTTCTTTCCAGACTTCATAAAAGTGTCGTACAAGTTAAGTTTGGTGTAGTTGAGGAATAGAACCCACGAATTTTCCTCATATCTGGAGTAAGAGTTCTTCCGTTTGTTGGTAGTGATCGATTTCCTTTGTTTTTAATGTTAATTTTTTCCCATTTTAGTTCACGAATCCTGATTTCACAACCCCGATATCAGAGATCGTCGACACTGTGATTCAGAACTGTCCGATCGATGTTAGGAGGCCCCTCTATAGGAATATAGTTCTGTCGGGTGGTTCGACAATGTTCAAGGACTTTGGCCGACGACTTCAGCGTGATATTAAACGACTTGTTGATGCTAGATTGAAGATTAGTGAACAACTTAGCGGTGGTCGAATTAAGGTAAATACGCAATGGGAAAGTCCGAGGGTTCTTTCTCGAACATAGGTGTTCATTTTAATGCATTTGAAAAGAATTTTGTGCCACATTCTCTGACTTCCATTCCATGGGAAACCAGCACCGCAAACTATTCCAACTGAGGGTTCAAGCTAACCAGGACAAAACACCTCGATATCTAACAAAACCGCCCTCAATATCTGCAGAAAGCCAGAAGAGTTTCTCATGCAAATCATTACAAAAGATGGGTGGCCTTGTCAGGTATCAATGGGTTTGGTCCTGGCCTGGCTTGGCATGAACCCTCAGTTGGAATGTTGAATAGTTTTCTGTGCTGGTTTCCCATGGGATGGTGCTTAAATGCAACCTTTTTCAATCATGATCTCCTTACAGATGGATTATCTGTTCTTTTTTGTGGTTGATCCGGTACCAGGAATTGCGGGTCAGTCTTGCCACCACCATCGGGCTCCCTCTCATGTGGCAACTGATGAAGTGTAAGGGGACAGACGGAAACGAAGTTGTGATTTTTGGAAATTTGATCAATCATGCACTTTCTATTTGTCACATTATCTGACTATCGTAGACGGTGCTAAAATTACGGGGGAGGTGGGAAAGAGGCGACACACCAAGCGTTTCGATAATGCGAGAAGGGATATGGGCAGCCAAATATTCGAAAAAATAACCAAAATTCTCTACGAAAAAATGACATTTTTTGGCTAGTACCCCACTAAACCTGTCATTGCAGTTTCATTGACTGTGGCTGAACTCGAGCTAGTTATGGTGGTGGCTAGTTGTGTATTGTGATGATTGAACAGGACCATGGCCTTTAGCTTTATCTCTCTTTCTCAGATAATGAGA
>JASGXE010016826.1:0-11370 GCA_030068105.1 Sinentomon sp. SZTP_YWyxl
CAACAAAAAACTTCTCCTTTGCATTTGTTAATCTCAAAATTATCTGTAGGATTTTGACTTGTTTGTGATCTGAGAATCGCTGACAGTATTTCAGATGTAGATTTTATTTTATTTTGTATTGAATGACATTACAGTTATTATTTAGTCATACATCTGTCATTGTTGACATTTCTTCAATCCGGACGCATGAAGTATCGAGGATACCAAAACGGCAACCTTATTAGTACGTACAGTCACCGAAACAATAATGAATGACTCTCTTAATACAAATAGCCTACCTATAATAGGTACATTGGATTATGGATTATGGTCGTCATTATTGCTTCTGACTGTGCACAAGTGCGCAACTTCTATGTTGGCTCGCTCTCATAAGAACTGGCAAACAGAAGTGACAGTTTCGCGTTTACTCGGATATTCAAATTCAAAATACCCGGGCCACAGGGCTCACAGTTTCGCGGCTTGTTTGTGCTTTGTTAAAGTGCGTTTTTCTCATCCTGGCAGCCAAGCACTGCTATTGGCTGTCGCAGTTATAGACACTTTGTTCCGGATGTTGGGTCTGTTCGGCCAAAGGAAATGTTGCATCAGCTCTTCTGTTTCTGAGAGGATGTCATGAAACATTCGAAATGGAAATTGAAAGGCAGTCGCTGAATCGAACGAAAAGATGAATTTCTCGTTTCGTTGTCAATTCACTGCTCTTGCGTCATCAGACCTCTGCGTTTGCAAAGCAACTGATTCAGCTGCGATGTCGAATACCATTTCATTTTCAACTGGGAAAGGAAAAAGAGTTCTCGTATATTTGTACTCGTATATGCCATTTCAATCAGATACGAGTATGCGGGCGGCGAATTTGTCAAACACACCGGATTTCCCAACCTCGTCCTGCGTCATACCTACGCAATTTTCTGACCAATCACGTACTTCAGTTGATTGAAACTTAACTGAAGCTAACTGAACCTGACCTAACCCGTCCACCAACACTGCCTCGGTGTTCGCCCAATGCCTCTGGTTAGCCCAATACCTATTCATTGCAAAGAAAATTTGTTTGCATATTTTTGCCACGGGTGGGATTCGAACCCACCAACAACAGCGAACATCGATTTCACGAGCGGACGCCTTGTCCACTCGGCCCACCGGTGAGCTGCCGGAATTCGCTCCTGAAAGCTGCCTTAAAACAAATTCATTTATGTAGCGGTTCGCTCTTCAGATGAAAATGCCAATTGCGCAGGACCAATGCCATATGACGTATGGCATCCGGTACTGGGTTTGAAATCCGGTACTGGGTTTTTTCCATACTGGGTTTGAAATCCGGTGGGTTTGGCAAATTTGCATGCGGGCGACGCACCAATTGCAAGCACCCGAATGTCTGTCTGCTGATTGCGTTTTTTTGCATCCTTTTCATTCTTGACATGAACCTTTGATCGAAAATGACCAAATTGCGATCTAATCTGTGCCTTCCACTAATGTTATTGTGGCAGTAGCCTTTTTTAAACAAAAAACCTCAATCTTGCCTTACCAACCCACGCGCAATGCATTATACGGAACATCCTGTTCGTTGGTTCAGGATGTTTCCCGACTGTCGGTAAATGGCGGCTAAATTGGTAACAGTTCCAAAGACCTGTCTACCACCGCATCCACCGTATCTTGGAATCTGCGCCACCGCATCCACCGCATCTCAAAAAAGAAATGTTTTTATTTTTTCGCAAATCAGGCTATTTTTTCTTGTTTGTAACGAAGTTAATCAACTACACCTAGCCCATGCCAACCAACCAAACCTCAAGAAACCCCTACAATCGTTCGGAATACCCCGTTCGTTGGTTCTGGTGTAGGTTTTTCTCGGGGTGCCCGTGAATAAGCGACGAAAAATGACAAAAGTTTGGGGGAAAACATTTTTTGAGATGTGACGGATGCGGTGGAGTGGATTTCGAGATGGAGTGGATGCCGCGGAAAGATGCGGTGGTTTTGGAACTGCATGCTACCGGCGTTTCTGCAACAAGGGAAAATCAGGTCACTGCGGGAGCTGCCCCTGTGTGCATGGGGTCTTCACAGACTTCGCATGCGAAATAACAATTACACGCCCGCCTTCATGGCAAGTCTGAGCTTCATCGGTTCCCCAGACTCCGTTTCGCCCAAATGCAGTTCGACTTGATCTGGCATCAGGTGGCCGTTGGGATCCGAGCAGGAGCAGAACCTCCGAACTTCCAGGCTGGCGGCGCTATTCTCCAGACAGTGGCCCTTTGGGGGTTCGCTGCGGACGCCACGACGGATCACGACAGTGCGGAGGATGCCGGGACGCTCGACACCAGGTTGATCGGCATCGTCC
Organism: Sinentomon sp. SZTP_YWyxl; assembly: GCA_030068105.1. Lineage (NCBI taxonomy): Eukaryota > Metazoa > Arthropoda > Protura > Sinentomata > Sinentomidae > Sinentomon > Sinentomon sp. SZTP_YWyxl. The sequence goes on from JASGXE010016826.1 coordinate 2,321, forward strand.
AGGCGCAATATTGGCCCGATGATTTCAGCGTCCGTCTCACCATCTCGGATTCGTACTGTCCCCTCGAAAAGATAATTGCCTGGAATTGTCTCAAGGACAACATTGACCGTGGAATGTGGTGACGTGTCGCCAGAGTTGCTGACAGCCGCATCTATCAGATGGTTCAACTGTGGGGTGGAGATAAAGAGAAAAATAAATGTGATGAGTTCGGGTTGAACTTTGCAATCAGCAGTTGCATGTGGATACGGCAACTTCGGGAACGTTTCCTAAGCTTCACTGGCGGATATTTTTGCAGAAGGTTGACAACAAGCAATAGGCGTCGGGAAGGGAGATCTTGGAGGGCAAGTGTTTTCAACATGTCATTGACGCTTGCAACACGAGCGTAATTCTGACAAATACACGTAAATCGTGCACCTCGTCCTGAATCTTATCCAACAGTAAAATATCTGAAGCCAGGAATGGATCCCATACTCCACATGCATACTCAAGTTGGGGTAAACTTAACCTCTTGCAGGCTTTGAGCTGTGACTCCTTCGAGGCATTTCTTAAGGTTCTACAAAATGAAACCAAGGGGGTTTACTTGCTTTACAAAACGTGGAGTTAACGTGACTGCTACAAGAAAGGTTGCTGGAGAGCAATGCTCCTAAATATGAGACCTCTTCAACGCTCAACCACCTCTTTGTCTAAGGTGTTGGGATTGTAGACAGGTGACGTTCGCGAGAGCATGACTCTGGAAAAGCAAATCCACACCGATTTCGAAGGATTTGGTTTGAGGCATGTTTTACACCAAATTGACAAAGCGTTAAGATCATTTTGTTAGGAGGCTTCACACGAAGGGCTGTTGATTACCTATGCATGGGAGGGAGTGGACAACCCTCTCTGATTCATAAAGGAACTGGCAAAAAAGCGTCATTTCTTCCGAAAAGTATATTCCGCCTTGTTTCACACGTGTGAAACAAGCCTGGATATTTGCCGGAAGCAAATGACACTTTTAATGACAATTTAAATCAATTTGATAATTCACAAAGTCTTACGTGAAGATGAGAGCAACTCGTTGAATAAGGCATGAGGATGCCGTTGATTCGCCGAAGGACCTGTGCGGGCAAAAATCAAAGATTGTGATAAAATGATGCCAGATTGCAATCGAATGTCGATCCACTGCGTTCCGAAAGGAACCACATGCATTGGTCATGGCTCTGGGCATAACTGACGGAAAGACCATCGACGTTGAACAGAATTTTGGAGGTGGAAATGTGCTGAAACTTGTGAGAAACATGATCAAAAGCCTTTGCAAAGTCGAGGCGAAAACGGATTCATACGTAGATTGCTAACCGTTTGTCTGTTATTGGCTCTTACGAGAGCCACTCAGTATCAATAACACTCCAAATTATTTCAGTTAAACACTAAAAACGCTTTCAGTCAATGGAATAAAGGCTGAAATTTCAAAATTAGGAACATGGAAGTGGCTGAAATTGAACAGATATATCTACCACAAAGGCGACAGAAACTGAAATTTTAAATCTTGAAAACAATCATGTGACGCACGTATTGGCTTTTATTTGCGTTCTTTTTTTGTCAGCGTTCCTCGCCAACACAGCTTGCCACCTCAATTTATTTTTTGTCGCTCTGTCTTGATTCTCCAATAACACATTCATTCTATCCGAAAGCATTCCATCACAATCGATCATCTTTTCCTCAATGTTACAGCTGTTGATATCAATGGCTTTGCATCAAAATGTCGGTGAAGTGAAATTTTCTCGATTTTCGCCTCGACCCGCATAGTTTGCTTTGAGGGCCTATTTTTCCTCTGTGGAGAATCCCCCAGCAGAAAGGTTTGCATCAAAATTGGCACGATATCCCGAACAGGGAATATACAGTTAGTATGAGATAGAGGGGACTCCCTTGCTTATCAAATCGCGGAAACAGGGAAATCGCCGTGAAGAAGGAAAATCAACCAACCGCTAAACTTCCGCAACAAACGCCACCGAAGTTTCCCGCGTGGGCCCGGCATAAACCAGCGATTCCGTGCTTTTCTCTGACTTTGTTTCTGCCACTTTCAATTCTTATTAATCCGTTGCTGTTTTCTCTAGAGTTCTTTTACGGCATCTCCCACTTTGGGTTGCGCACTTCCGGGGCTTTACGGGCTCACGGAGACCCTGCAAGTACCTATTGGAAATCCGGAGATTTGGAAACACGGCGACGATTGGAGACCCGGTGACTGTTGGAGACCCGGTGACTGTTGGAGACCCGGCGACTATTGGAGACCCGGCGACGATTGGAAACCCATCGCGGCGATGGAGACCCGGCGACAATTGGAGACCCGGCGACTGTTGGATACCCGGCGACTATTGGCGACCCGGCGACGATTGGAAACCCAAGCGGCGAATGGAGACCCGCTGACTGTTGGAGACCCCGTGTCTGTTGCGTGACCCGGCGGCGATTGGAGACCCGGCGACTATTGGAGACCCGGCGACGATTGGAAACCCATCGCGGCGATGGAGACCCGGCGACTATTGGAGACCCGGCGACGATTGGAAACCCAAGCGGCGAATGGAGACCCGCTGACTGTTGGAGACCCCGCGACTGTTGCGTGACCCGGCGGCGATTGGAGACCCGGCGACAATTGTAAACCTGACGACGATTGGAGACCCGGCGACAATTGGTGACCCGACGACTGCCTATTGAAGACCCGGCGACTATTGGAGACCCGGCGACTGTTGGAGACCAGGCGACGATTGGAAACCCGGCGATGATAATTTGAGACCCGGCGACGATTGGAGACCCGGCAATTAATGGAGGCCCGGCGATAATTTGATACCCGGCGACTATTGGAGGCCGGGCGACAAATGGAAATGGAAACCCGATGTTTGCTGGAACCCCGGCGTATATTGGAGGTTTTACGGCGAAGAAAATCAAAACTGCCACAAACCGCGTGTCCTGCGATCCTGACCCGACGTTCGTCAACATTTATCGGTGTCCAGCCCTTGCAGTTGCACCACTGATCGTCAATCCTGACGCTGGCGCAAGTCCGTTCCTTCGACACTGGCAGGAAGAGGCTTTGCTTCTGCGGCGCCTGCGCGTCCCGTTTCTCCAGATCCAACGTTGCCTCCGCGATCCAATCGTTCGACACCGAGTCGGGCATCATCAGTTGGGTCACAGTGGCGTGGACATCGAACGGAGTCGTCAGACGGCGCGAATTTCGAACCAAATTCCGAAACGCATCCGGGTTCTTTTTTCGGAAGGCTTTCGGAACAAGCACCTGAAAAACACAAAATACATTTGCTCTGCTTAAAGTTCAAGACTCGCAGGTTAAAATGGACCGACGAATGAATCATGAAAAATCTTCAGCGTACTTCGACACACCCTGTCCTTTTTGGATTTCTGTACAGTCACAGAAATAATAATGAGTCCATTGAGACAAGTACCTACATTGGATCATGGGAGTCAGTATTGTTTCTCCAACTGTACTCGTACATGTCTGGCCATCATGGATGTGCCGTGCCTGTCCATGGCTGCAGGCATTCTCTCAGGTGGATGTATTTATTGTCTAACGGGAAATTAAATCCCAGCAGCAATATCGGCTCAGTTGCGTTCGGTGTCATTTTACTATGGTTAAGTTACGTTTCCTGCAGTGTTTTTTCCTTGCAGTGTTTTTCTTCCATGCGCTGCAAGGAAAAAACACTGCAGGGAACGTAACTTAACCAGTAAAATGACACCGAACGCAACTGAGCCGATATTGCTGCTGGGATTTAATTTCCCGTTAGACAATACAACAGCCGCAGAAATAATAATAACTTCGCATGATCCAATGCAGATACACTTGTTATGAGGGAGTCATTATAGTTTCTGAAACTGTACAGCGGCAGGAAATTACGAATCTCACACACAATGAGACAATGAGTCCTGGGCCAATATAAATTGCCATCTGAGGTGTCGCCTTCGATTTTTTAATTTTGTCGGCGCATCAATGACGCAGAAATTAAAATTAATTTTAGGTCTCAACAGCTTTTTAGAGATCTGTTTCGAGATCCTTCTCTCGTTTCAACAACTTCGTCATTCTCGGCACTGTATAGCGGCGGCGGAATTAATGTACTCACACATGTAAAAAAATGAAACCGTTCAAATTTTGGCAAAAATCCGCGCTGCAGAAATGAAAGATCTTTTTTTTGTAACCGAGGTCAAAATCTGACACCTCCAGAAGGCTTTGTTGAAATCCAGCGCTTTAATTTCTACTGCCTGCATAAGGATATAAAAAGAAAGAAAAAAGTTTCGGAGGCAACAATTGAATGAGAAAACACACGTGTGGGTACATTAATCCCGCCGCCACTATGCATGTCAACATTCTACAGATTTTCAAAAGTCACTTTGACAACCCAAGACAATTTCTGTTTTGCAATATTTCCACATTTTCAGATGCCGATTTCGTTGTGTCAAAAATGCCATGAGCACTGCAAGGGAACTGAAACACGTGCGACTCCCAAGCTCTCCTTAAAACTGCAATGTTTTCTCATCTGAGTTGTCAAGAGACTTTTGAAAGATGTATTTTCCCTTTATTTTTCAAATGGAGACTTCGTCGCAAAAACGCATGCAAGATGAGAACGACATCGGCAGCCCACCCCATTCATTGAACAAAACCCAGTTCAACTCAACAGAGCCAATTCAACAGATGGATGCATCTTTCAATGCAACAATGGAAAAGGAATAAGGTTGTGCATAGAAATGACATTTTTTCAACACAAATCTATCTATTGAATTGGCTATTGAGTTTCAATAGAAGAATTGGCTCCATCTTCTATTGTAATGTGCAACACTCCAAAGAACAAATGCCACAGACTCACATGCAAAGCAGGTGTCCGATGCTCAATCCTGCCTTGGAGAATTGACCCAATTGAACTGCCCATCCTTCCTTGGTCGCTCACAACGATAAGGACCGTATTCTGCAACAGGTTAAGACCGATCAAATTGGAGATGAAACCAGAATATAGCTCGTCTACTTCAGGCAGCGAATTCGACAAGGAGCTTGTCCACACACCCGTGAAGCTCAACTTGTCGCCAAATGTCTCCAAGAGGTCGCCGGCGTATCGAAGGATATCGCCCACTTTCCGCTTGGCGTCGTAACAAAGAACCTGCTTCCTATCTTGGAATTGGGTTTGGTTCATGGCCGTGAAGAAAAGGTTCATTGTGTAATCGGGGTTGTTTTACGAAACCCCTGCCGTCTCCTTCAAGGACATGGCTATCGTCTAGGATGGCAGTCCTGTAGCCTAGCTCCTCGAAGTCCCGCCAGATCCAAGGGCAATTATCCAAAGAAGCGTTTGAACTGGTCTCACGAGGATAGCAGGATTTCAATTCGGCTTCGTTCAAACCGGCCAGCAATGCGGCCAAGTTCTGGAACGTCGTGTCACGAACCTGCGTCAAAAGGGTAGAACATTTATGTTGCTCTACACACACATAGAGGGAAGCCCACAAAATTTTAATAGCGTTTTTGCACCTCTGACGCTTCGCTATGTTGTGAACAGCTCAATTACAAAAAAAATATTTTTTTCAACAAAAAAACAAAATAAACAAAAAATAAATAAAAAAAAATAAACAAAAAAATTTCACATGAAAATATAATAAAAAATGTTAAAATAATACGAAAAATAAAGTCTTTTGCCATAGCAAAAAATTAAACCGGCTGTATTTGTCTGATTTTGGAATCTGGAACTTTTTCTATAGCTCAAAACAGAGGTGTCAACACTTCAATAACTTTTGCAGGGTGACAAAAAAAGGTAACTGGAATATAATTTGTGGCTTTTTTTATTCTGTGCAGTATTCTTGGGTTCCAATGAGTCTGAAGTGGCCAAACGTCCCTCTACATCCTTCATCCTGACCCTAACGCCCTCTACATCCTCTCAGACGACAGCAAGTGCACGCTGTTTCTGAAAGAGGCCCAGAAACCAAGACATGGAGCACCAAATGAACTGAGATGGTCGAAAGAAAAAGGCAAATCAAATGCAGTTTGTTTTAACTGATTGACTCTAAACTAAACGTGTAACGCCACGCGACATCGATGCCATCATAAGTCAGGCACTCACCTTTGAATAACCGAGCATCTCAACTGACCCAGCCTCAGTGAGCACTCCCCACGTCCTCGGCATGTCACGAACAAAACTCGCCCTGGAAACGGAACTGATGCCCAAGATGATCACTCCCATCCTGTTCCTGCTGAAAGCATTGAATCGACTTGTTTGCTTTAGCTCACAGCGTGCCTCCACAGACTCCTTCGTCTGAGCCAGAGGGATGAAGTCCTCATGGACAACCGCCTGCTGGTCGTTTTCAGGACGACACTGGATCCTAACGAAGTCGACGCCTGATACTTTGGTCTCTTCTTCGGTCAGGGGGGTGCATTTGCTGAATCTGTGGAGAAAAAGAAAGCTCTGCCATTTGACGAAAATCCAGGAAAATTTCAACATGAAAGTTCCAGAATTTCTTGTGGGAACATACCTGCTCCGAAATTTCTTTGTTCGAATGGCTTTAAATTAGGTTAGAATAGGTTAGGTTAGGTTTGGATCAGTGTAGTATAGGTTAGCTTGGCTCAGGATTAGTCAATTTAGCTCGGATTTGGTGAAGATTTTGCGAGATTAGCGCCATTCTATCACCAAGTTTTTTGGACCAAAGTATCCCGATCCCAATTTCTGATGCAGCCTTTTCTGGAGTATTCTTGCCCAAAATAATTCTCATCAAATGAATGAAAAATGGTACTCACTTGACTTCTCTCCCGAATTCTCCCTCTGAAGTATTCTCATCGTTCACTGGTTCAACATATTGGAAGCAGCAGGTAATCTTCCTCTGTTCTGCCTCCTCCTTCGCGAATCTCAGAACACCTCCAGTACTTGGCCAAGCAAACCGGAATCGCCCGTCGCACTTTGCAGATGCCTTGCTGCCTCGCATTCCCGGTGGCCCGAGTTCATCCTGCCCAGATGCCGCCTCTATCATATTTTTGTCCCAAGGGTCGACAGCAGGTGCCAGGCAAAGAGGGTTGTCGTCGTCAGGAGGGACCATCTGTTGAGGATGAATCTGCTCGCCTGAAAATTTTCACGGTATTTTTTTCCAATGGACAGGGGGCGACATTTGGTTATCTTTACAATCCAGACCTAATCAAAAGTCCTCGAACATTGGTAATATTTTAAAGTACCGGTTGACACAGGGGTCATCCAATTTCAACAGGGCTTGGTGCAACTTCACGCCTAATACAAGTGTCATGATGTTTTGCGGCGCATGCTGCCATTGATTCTAAATGGCACCTGAGTTAATAATGAACTCCCATGTTCGAAGACTTTTGATAAGGAGTGGCATTTGGTGTAACCAACTTTCGGGACGTGATTTTCGTTTTGCATTTCCTTTTTTCCTGATTAAAGCCAGCCAAACCTTACCTAAGTTTCATTGCCTTCGTGCTGCTTGTTATCAACCTACCAATTGGTGTCCACCTGTGCTTATCGTCATTTTAGAGTGCACAAGTATAGCAGCTGCTGATTGTAAAGTTCAACCTAAAATTTCGCTGAATTGAGGAATAATCGGAAAATGGGCACTGCGAAGGTGAGCCAGGAGTATAGTGGCGGCGGAATTTGTACTCATACCTAATTGTTTTTCATTTAGCTGTTGCCTCCGAAACGTTTTTCTTTCTATTCTTATGAGGCCGAGGAAATTAAAGCACCAGATTTCAACAAAGCGTTCTAGAGGTGTCAGTTTTGACCTCGGTACAAAAGAGGATCTTCAATTTCTGCAGCACATTGTTTTGCCAAAATCTGAAAGGTCGCAATTTTTTACATGTGTGAGAATAAATTCCGGGTTGCAGTTCGGAATACCTGCCGACATCTGAAAAAAGCTGAACTGGACGAGTTTTCAGACACGCTCAAGTATAGCGAAAATAGGATAGGAAGATGAGGACGATATAGGTAGGGTAGGATGAGTTTGTATAGGTGTGTTTGGATAGGTTAGGTTGGGTTAGGTCAGGTTAGGTTGGGTTTAGTTAGCTTTAAGTATATCAGAGAGCACGGTGATAACTCGTTCAGTTCAATGTCGGCTGGTATTCCGAACTGTTACCAAATTCCGCCGCCACTACACGTGCACTCCTCGTAAATTTGGAACAAATGCTCACTCCTTGTTAACAACTTTGTTCAGTGTCAACAATTTCTGACGCGCTTCCAAATGCAATGATGCTAATCACTTTGGCATAGCCTGACCTGAGTCGATGTTATCCTGAGGGTCACCGGGAGACCCATCGTCGATTTCGACCTTATCCATGACCTGCAGACCATCTCGGTCGACCGGCTCGCCCATGAAGTACCAAAAAACAAAGGCCAAAACCAAGAATCCTCCAATAATTGCACCATGGGTTTTGATTCTGTTCCACCGGCATCTGACCCATCTTGTGGGCGGGTGACTGCCCTTCCTGTGGTATACCTTGGCAATCACGCCCATTTCTGTCGTGACCAGGTCACCCGGTGACCTCAGGGCAGTTCTGCACCGGGCGGACTGTGTTTCCCGAAAGGAGCCCATTATGATCGCAAGTTCGGACAAAAACACGATTACTGGGACTGGAACCGCAGTTCCAGTTTTGCGAAGCGCCGCACCGAAAAGACACAATCGAGTAACGTTTATCCGGGAAAATGCCAAAGGAAAATTTGGTTTCTGCTGCACCGATTTTGCAGAGCATACTGATTGGAATTTCCCCTTCTCTTGACACGATCGGTTTTCGCACGCAGTGGTGTTTTGCTGTAAAGAGGGGACTCCACAATTTCTACAAATCCTGATGTGCACCTCATCCTCGTCCCATCTTTTCATGTTGATTTTTCCCTTCCGCACTTTGCATGTTTTTTGCACTTTTGCATCACATTTTGCGAGACACATCTTTGTGCCAGATTGCATGTGCAAGATGCATTGAAAAGGTCATAGATGATGAAATTGCATTGAATTTTTTTTCAATTGAATTGCAAAAGCTGCAATAATGTTTAAAAGTGATCCAACGCTTCCCAACATGAAACGTGGTTTGGATGATTCTGTCTTCACAC
>JASGXE010016827.1:0-10450 GCA_030068105.1 Sinentomon sp. SZTP_YWyxl
ACACTTCTGAGAGAAAATACAAATGTGAGAAAATTCAAAAACTTGCCTCAGCAAATAAGCACCAGTCATTGCATAAACGATCTTCACATCGGGAGATGTGGACTTGCAGAAAAGGTCAAACAGTTGAGCTTCCCCGAAAGAAGTTGCAGTCACTGAACACAGACCAAACTGAAACGAAAAACAAAAAAAAGTGACAGCAAAAACCGGCAGACATGCATCCCAACAAACGGAACAAAAATATCACAGCCTGCTGATGTCCATGCACCAACGTGCATAATTATTATTGCAGCAATTCTTTTAAAAATCCAAGTAAAGTAAAGGTGGCCGACCCAACATCTCATGGGGACTGAAGTGAAAAAATAAGACGAGTCGTTTCCCAGACCAATAAAACATTCAAATGAGTGGCGTAAACTCTTTAGCACCCAAATGGAATGGATTGACATCAGTTATTCTTCTAAACAAGAAACACCTGTTATTTTTTGGTGACATGAAAACAATTTAACAAAATGTGTTAAGCTTTTGATGGATCACAAAATTATTGTGCCAGATCAGATCTTTCTGAAAAACAGGGTGTCCTGTAAAGGTCCCGAAATTTTCTGCCTGGCAACTTCCTTGGGTCGTGCTGATCAAAAACAGTGGACACCATTTTTTTTCTTCGGGTCTTGGTTTCGAGATTTCGAGCTTTGTTTATAGTGAATACACTGCTAAAATATGCTGTACGTGTGGTTTTACATCTTCAAAGCCCAGTTCTTCTAAAATGGATCAAGATTGAAAATGATCTCGGATCATTTGATCTGCGGTGAAAATCTGATCCAAGATCATTTCCAATCTGATCCGTTTCAGAAGTACTGGTCTTTGAAGATGCAAAACTACATGCACAACATATTTTAGCAGTGTATTCACTATAAACAAACTGGAAATCTCGAAAACAAGACCCGCAGGAAAAAATTGGTGTAGACTGTTTTTGATCAGCACGACCCAAGGAAGTAGCCAGGCATAATATTATTTTGGGACCTTTTATTTATTTTTTTATTCTATTTTTATGCTCATTTTAATTGTGAATGATTGAACAAGAGTGCTTTATATGGATTGTTGTTCCATGAATGTTTAATTGTTCATGTTTGTGTGGGGTGTGAAACTGACCTCTTGAGGCCCTACTGGCAGAAACTGGAACAAATACACAAGCCTAAATTTGGAGAAACCTTTAAGTTTAACAATAGAAAAAGGGCTTAGCATCAGGGATGGGCAAGGTAGGGTACCTTAGAGGGGGGGTAAGGAGGTCTACGACGGGGGGGGGGGGGGGTAGGGCAACCGAAAATGCAGGGGGTCTGGGGGGCTGTGCCCCCCAGCGGGGGTCCAGGGGGCAGCGCCCCCGGCAGGGGGTTTGGGGGACAGCGTCCCCCAAAAGCTGAAGCTTTTTTGAAAAATTAGGGGTCCTCAGATGCCATTTTACGACATTTCAGGTCCTTTTTTCCCTATCCTGGAGGGTTTGCAGTCGCAATAGATGGAGCAAGGAAATAACTGTCAGAAACGACTTTCTGGATGAGTTTTTTTTTTCATTTTACCATTTTCTGTAAATCAAAACAAAGTACAAAAGAAACAGAATGTAGCTATTGAAGTCCTGGGGTGTGCAGGGCACACACCAGGACTTCGGCCAAGGGTCCCCTCGGAAAAAGGCTAGGTCATAACATCGGCCGAAGGTCAAAACAGGAATTACAAAAGAAACAGAATGTTGCTATTGAAGTCCTTCCTGGTGTGTGCAGGACACGCAAGGACTTTGGCCAAAGGTACCCTTGGAAAAAGGATAGGGGGTAACCTGAGCCAAAGGCCGAGGTTACCCCCCCCTGGCCTTTTTCCGGCAGGGGAATCAAAAAGGAAGTAGGTACAAAAGAAACAGAATGTTGCTATTGAAGTCCTTCCTGGTGTGTTCAGGGCGCACACCAGGAAGGACTTTGACAGCAACATTCTAGGGTGGGGGGTAGGGGGGGGGTAACCTCCGTCAAAGGCAGAGGTTACCCCCCTAGCCTTTTTCCGGCAGGTGAATCAAAACAGAAAGTACAAAGAAACAATGTTACTCCTATTGAAGTCCTGGTGTGTGCCCTGCACACACACCAGGACTCTTTTCCCACCTTTTTCCGACGGTACCCTTGGCCTTCGGCCAAGGGTACCGTCGGAAAAAGGCTGGGGGGGGTAACCTCGGCCGAAGGCCAGGGGGGGGGTAACCCCCCCCTACCCCCCCCCCCTATGCTCAACCCTGCTTAGCATGCAATATTACCTGCAACATTATTCCAAGTGGTTTTATCAATTCGGGGGATGTTTCCTCTCTGTAGTTCAGCATTTTTATGATGTAGAATATCACAGAACTATCATGGCGGATCAAGCTGCTGAAACACTTCTTGTCACTGAAATAAAGATTGATCAAAAATACCAGCAACATTTGAAAAATCAAACCACAACCTTCAAGGGCATTGGGGTGCGACTTTAAAAAATATGCATAATAATAAAAAAATATGACAGCCGTCACTCACAGGTGTAAAGTGGTCACAATGATTCAATTTACATCGTGAAAAGGATAAGGGCGACTCTTGAAATAGGTAGCATTTGTTGGCAGAAATATGACAGCGGTTGCAAGACAAGTTCAAGAACTTTCGCTCCAGCAGATCCCCATCTCAGGCACTTGAACATGAGTTTGTGACGGCTCTGCTCAGTTATTTATAACTACTGCCTAACTTTCATAGAGAGGTGCTGCTCAGCCGATTCACACAATTTCAGCATGCAACCACACTGACGCTGTCAGTCAAGATCTTGAGTTGTGAATGGTACATATTGAAGGTCAAGAACTCAGGTGTGGTAATGGTTTTCATCCCAGGTACATGCATTTTCTGCTTTTTTCAAAGCAAAGAATGGCACCAGCGAAAAAACAGGGTAGGTACCACAAAATCGGACACTGGGGGCAGAATGTGGAAGGGTTCCAACATTTCTGTCCTTGGAAAGCAGTTAGGTACCAAAACCAGAAACGCAAAAAACCAACAAACTCAAAAAATTATCTGCTTGCAAAGTAGGATGCACCAAAACCAGCAAGCTAAAATAAAATCCGTGCTAGCAAAGTATCAAAACCAGTAAACTCAAAAAGCAGCAAACTAAAAAAATACTATGGTTGCAAAGCTCCTAAACCAGCAAAGTAAAAAAAGATTTCATGATCGTAAGGTACCAAAACCAGCAAACTAAAAAAAACAATGACATTAAAAGGGGTGCTACTTACCTTGCTAAGCGTGCAACAGTTCTTCCTGCTCGTTTCTCAGGTTTTGGCATCAGAAGCAGATATTTACACAGTGTGGAAAACATACTATTCTGGTTTTGATCGAAAGATTTGGTTGTGTTAGTCCCAGTTTCGTTGGTCTTGTCCGGCTGCATAGCCAGCTGGCGACAGAGCAGATGTGAACAGTTGTCCATCTGGGAAAACCTTGACACCAGGGTCAGAATGCTCAACATCATCTGTTTTTCGGAGTCGGGAATTCGACGAGCGACGAAATCACTCTCATTATCAACGGAATCAATGTTTGCCAAAAATGACACAAGATCGTTGTTGTTCTTACAAGTGGACATTTTTGATCTGCTGTTGTTGGACATTATCAAAGCCTTGAAGTGGAGATCGCTTTGCGTCATCTGCAGTCTCTCACAGCCAAGCTGTGAAATGGAGCTTGCTGATACCCCAGATGGTGCTGATGTGGAGGCTTCACTGTCCAGTGCGGAAAGTCGTGCCTTCTTTAGCAACGGAGACTTGCAAGCTGTCAGATCTTCATTTTCATGTATGTTGCCTTCACAGTTCTCTCCGCGGGCATTGGTAATTGTCAGATCACAATCTTCAGTTCCACTTGGGTCTTCTTGATCTATCTCAGGGAACACAGTTGGTGAGAAACAGCGCTCCTCAGCATCACTGAAGCATGGTGAAGTGGACCTTGGAGAACCTGATGTCAAGCTCCAAGATGCAGGTGAATGAAATCCAGTGTCATGGGCTGGAGAAAAAGCAGAGTAGCCACTGTAGGTGCTTGGTGATGATGGTCCAGACCAAGCTCTTGGGGAAGAACCTGGCAAGGGAAGTCGGTCAGGGGAGCAACAGAAGCTGACTGAGCTGGTTGGACTCCACTCTCCACTCTTCGGGCTGCTCTCCAAATCACTGCTTGGAGAATGTGGACAAGAAGGGACTGTGGAAACATGAAAAAACTCTGGAAGATGCATATTGCAAGGATAATTGCCTAGGTTTTCAGAGACACTCTTGGAAATATCTGCTTTTTGCTGAACTTGTCGGTGAACCGCTGAATCAGACCTTGCAGAGATGAGATCAAGCCCAGGTGAATCAAATATCTCAAAGTGATGTCGTCATAAATGAACTGCATCAGAGCGCCGATAATTGTGCCATGGATTTCTGATCTGTTTTCATCCTTCAGGAATCCGACAAACAAGCCCAACGCACCAGCCTCACGGATCTTCATCCTGTTAACAGATTCCCGACAATACAATGCCAGTGTCTTGACAACAGACACAGCTGCACCTGTAAGAATTTAAAATTCAACAAAGGTGATAACAATGGGATCAACTTGAAAACTGAGCTTGCATTCAGGTTTTGGAAACCATGCCACACATGCTGGGCATCAGATTCAAAGTGCACCTTCATCAGGGGATTCCACGAAGTCTAGTCATTTCATTGCGAACAATGCATTTGATCAGAGGAGGCCAAATGAAAGTCAAGCAGCATCAGCAGAGCTGAAACAATGCAGCTGCGGATTGAAAGTTCGAAACCAAGTGTTGTCGATTGATGCACGAATGCCGTGGGCTTCCATAAAAGTGAGCAACATGAGCAGTTAGCCAATGGGCCGACTTTTTAAACAAAGCTAAAGATGATCGCCGCCCAAAATTCAATCCCCGACAACTGAAACTTCGATCGAGGACCAAACCGAGGATACGATTGTCGGCGTTTGAATCCGCAGATATTTTCGTTTCTTCAAAACGATGATAATTCATGTCGCGGCTTTTTTCAGAAATGGCTGGAGCTCGTAAGCCCCTAATACAATTTTGGCGATGTCAGTTTGGACGGGTTGTTTGGATTCGTTTGGTTGGTTAGGTTAGGTTAAGTTTAGGGTTAGGTTTGGTTTTGTTTGTTTGGTTAGGTTCGTTGGGTGAGGTTAGGGAAGTTTTATTGTGTTTATGCTTCACAGCAAATTCGGAGCTTACAAGTTCCAGCCGCTAGTCTTTTTCAAATTGTTCCACTTCGCAAAATTCATATCTCTCTGTCTCTCTGCTGAGGGAAAAAAAATCGGTAACAGCGGCATAGCGATTAAAATTTCTCTATTGTCTTTGTTACAAGCAATCTGTTTTCGGAAAGGAGGGATATCGGTTTCATTCTAATTTTTGAATAGTGCTAAAATCTTACGCGACATGGTTATCCGCACAAATTATCGGAAAAAGGTATTGTCTATTAATTTTAGTGCTAACTTATTTGCAGGAAAAGAGCTATAGGTACCAATTGATATCACTTGCTTATCCCTACCCACATTGTTTCTCCTGTCCCCACAGAAATACAAATCAACAACCGCCACTCCTCGCTGGCTTATAAAACGATTGAATCCCAATTTTAAAATACCGGTTATTTCGGAAATAGTTGGACATGCTGTGTTTTTAGCATTTAACAAAAAAGGAGAGGGGTGTTTTGTCGTCCGGTGATTTCTGGGGGCACTCACGAAAAAAACGGGTAATGTTGTTTACAAGAGGGGGGCACAATTGCACGATGGCGTGCAAATATTTTCAGAAAATAGCTTCTCTTTCAGCCATGCAATTCCGTCCCCCGTTGCATCCGTCAGACGGTACAAGGTGTGCCTTTTCTCTGTATCGTGCAATTGCGCACCTCTCTGGCATCTATACGAGAAGGTTTTCTTTTTGTATTTTCTTTGTTCCCGATTTGATTTGTTTTTTTTTTTTTGCATTTTTTGTATTTTTTTTTTGTTCCTGCTTTATTTCTTTGTTCCTGCAGATTTGGTTGGATGATAGGTCCAAGCTGTTTAAAGTTAGGTTTCACTACACAGAGAATCCTATTTCTTTTTGTATTCTTGTTTTTGTATTTTTTTTCTTTTTGTATTTTCTTTGTTCCCGATTTGATTTTTTTTTTTTTTTGCATTTTTTGTATTTTTTTTGTTCCTGCTTTATTTCTTTGTTCCTGCAGATTTGGTTGGATGATAGGTCCAAGCTGTTTAAAGTTAGGTTTCACTACAGAGAGAATCCTAACTTTATCTAACCTAACCTAACCTCATCTAACCTAACCTAACCCAATCTAACCTCACCGACCTGACCAACCGACTGACAGAAATGGCACATCCTGTTCCGCATGCTGGCGCCAAAGGGGGGACATAATTGCATGGCCAAGAGCACAGTTTTTTCTGAAAATCTTTCCCTGCGACCATGCAACTGTGTCCCCCCCCCTTAACCCAAAAAACATGGGACAATACGCTCTGATTTAAGAGGACATTTCGAAGACACCAATGACTGTAAAACAGATTGCAAAGCAAAGAAAGTACCGAAAATTACACACAGGGGCATCAAAAGGGTACTGTCTGTACTGTCACTCTGTACTATCACTATACACGTGCTTTCAGTGCAGAATTATGAATCTTCTTTTGCTTTCAGAGGCTTGCACAATTTAATCACAGCATTCCAACAAAGCATCAGCGAACAGATTTTTACACGACTTATTTGCAGGTATAGGTTAACACTCCATGGGCGCAACGCTTAAAAGCCTTTACCGATTTATAGCCTGTTAAAAATGAATGCCGAAGTTGTGCAGCAACAATTAGCAATAGGATTGACAACATCAAGTGGCACGGAGCCCATCCTGCATGGGAGGTTTACTCAGAGGTTGTTCCATAATTTGTCCTGATCTGAGATCACAGCTGTTTGTCATCATCCCTGAGAGTAGAATTTTGTCGGTGGAAAGAGGGAGAAGGTCGGCAGCCCCAAGGGTCAGAGAAAGTGTCCCACAACTGCTAACATTCCCAAGCATCTGGAAAAGGTAAGTCAGCCTTGCCAGGCGCCTCCTTGATTATTGCGATTCCCAAGCCATTAAACTGACACTGCACAGCGCCTATAACCGCAAAACCACAAGGCGAGTTGCCCTGCAGTGAACTATTCAAGAGAAGAAATCTGACTTTCCTGTCAAGAATCCAATGCTGGGACTGCATTTTTCAAAACGTGATGCACACGACTGAAGCTGCCTTATCCCATGCACGCGAGCACTTCCTTTAATTCCGTTTTATAAAATTAGTGTTATTTTTTCCTTGAAATCATCATGCTTAGGTATGCATATGTCTGGGCCAGCCAAGCTAATTTATCATTTTCACCCAGAAATAGATGTCTATACGTAGTGTCAGCCTGTGGGAGGAGTGCACAAAAATTGTAAATAGCACCGTTGTTATACCCAAAACGATCCTTCTTGTTACAAAACTGATCAAAATGATTTCTCAACGTTCATGGCCATAGCTATAGCCGATCTCTTGCAGCACATCAGCTGCATTTTCCTCAATTTGAACCTGCTCCAGAGGAGGATTATCCTGTTCCATAAGAGCAATGGTAACAAAAGAATCCGCGGCTTCAAATTTGAGCTCCGTTGAAACATCGCTAAAGATGATCCTCGTTTGAAGAAAAGGACGAAATTTTGGGTGTCGTTTAAAAAATCAAAATGAAAAGAATCCGCGGACCAAAATTTTGAGCTTCGTTTAAAAAATCGGCCCAATGTACCTAGTTATTCAACTCAGGGTTGAAAGAAAGTAATTTTGAGTCTGCAAGCTTTGCTTGCATTTCGTTTAACCATGTGCAAAAATTGACACAAGGGACAAAACAGTTTAAAAACTCCAGCCAGTTCATTCAAGTGAGGTGGGAGAGGTCAGCCAGGTCATGAGAAGTCGATTGCAACATGAATATAGCAATGCATTTCACATCAAGAATTTACAGAGCCTGAGCTGATTCAGTTTGAAAACCAATTAATCACATGCCTTCTTTACTGCTTGAGTTACTTTATTTGTGACCAACCACAGAATGGTGTGAAAGATGGAGAGAATCTATGCAAAAAAACTCCTGAGCTATCCCCATCCAATCCATCCAGGCCTTACAACCAGGTGAACATTTTTGTATTAAAGAACCACCAAGCCACCCCAAAAACAACGCTTTTTCCACTTTTACCTTCATCTTGCTCGGTATCATTCAGCAATTTGACAAGCTCAGTTATGAAACCAGCTGATCCAAGCTCAGGACGAACCAGCGGCACCTGGCTGAGGTTGTTCAGGATCAGCAATGCATGATGCCTGATCGTTGGATCACGATTTTTGAAGGCAACATTGATCAGGACTCGGAAATTGTTGTTGGAAGTACCCTCCGAGTTGTGGCAGCCTCCTGAACCAGTCTGAAACTGAAAAATTACATTGATGGGAGAGTAGAAATTGGGATACTGAGAACTCAGATGTCTATACTCACCGCGAGAGTAGGTACAAATATCAGAAGGCTAATTTATAATCTATTGGCTGGCAGCACAACAAAAAAAAAAAGGCCAGATCTGGCAGGCTATCGCTGAAAAATTCCAAAGTTTTCACATTTGAAATAAAGTTAGCAATTTGCATGCCTAATCGAACTGTGATGAAGTATTCATCTAAAATAGTCGACAATAGAATGAAAACACCAACGCCACTTATACAGGCATGCAACTGTGATGAAGTATTCATCTACAAATAGTCGAACCAATAGAATGAATATCACCAAGCTCATTACATTGCAAGGATGTCCTGGAGCAATGTGGCATTGAAAGCTGGAATCCTGCTTTTAAAACTTGGGGACCAATAACTAGCAGCCCTGCAATGTGACAAAATGCATGACTGAAGGAAAAAACCAAGCAAGTGCCTTTACATTGCATAGCCATGTCCTTTATATTGTACTCAATGTGGCATAAGACCATTCAGCTGGAATCCTGCCTTTTTACAAATAACCATCATTGCTGGCCAATAACTAGCAGCCACTTGGAATCCTGGCAAGATTTAGGTAAGTAGGATACCTGCTGTGCTTGAAAATCAATGAGTCAAATAAAGAAAAGCCCTTAGCAGGTCCCAAGATCTGTTTTCACATAGGTACATAGGTACCTACCTGTTCAGCAGTTTCAACCGAACAATTTTCAGTTAACTTGCACAGTGTTCTTGCACATTCTTTGAGAAGACGCCTCTTGTGGCCAGCAACAGACTGCAGGAAACAGTCCAAAACCAGTGCAACACAATTATTGTTATTCGAATCAGCAACTTTGGAATGCTTGGGTCCTCTGGTTGATTTCTGCAATTGCCTGTAAACCAAATAGGTAGGCCTATATCATCAATGGGCAATCTTATAATAAGGCATGACACGTACCTACCAATAGAAAATTAACCAGGCTTTATTATTTAGAAATGCTCTAGGCATATAACCTTATGTAGGTACCATCTAAATAAAAGCTAGGTAAAGAAGTACCACAAACAGACAGGTAAAACCAGGCCACAAAAACAGAATGTCTGAACATTTTTTGAAACCAATCACAATTTGCTCTTGCCTGTAGGTCGTGACAAGTTTGGATGCGTGGCTGCAACAAGCAACAACCAGGTGCTGGGGTTCGATTATCCATCATGTGACACCTCTGAACATGATCCCTTCACTCAGCCTTCATCTTTTAAGTACCTAATTCCCGAAGGCAGATTGTCTCACATAGGTACCTATGTGAGACACCTGTTGAAAAATATCGGCACCCATTTCTAAGCATTTGCGGCATGTGTGGGATTTCACAAGTAGGCCCATATGATAAAGCAAAGGAATTGGAAGCAAGATGCCTGACACTTAGCCCACGGTAATAATTGAATACAGGTACCTAGTCCCACCCTATTTTCAATTTGCTTCAAAAGCTTAGTCCTACCTTAATATCCTAATAGCCATTTCCTTTGTAGCATCAGTTGCAGCATCTTGAATGATGCTGGTCAGCACAGGCACTATTCCAGCTTCATTGAAGAGGTTTCCAATTTGTGTATCCATGCAGAGATTGCCTATTGTCCGACAACACCGATTCTGGATGCTATCACTGCGCATAATCCGGAGAACATTCATCAGAACTGATATTCCTCCATGATTTTTTACCTATAAGAAAAAGACAGCTGATTTCAGGGTAAAATAACTGCTGTCAGATGTCGTCAGGTGTGGAGAACTTCAGCCGAACTCTCCTTTGCTGCCACATCTGCTGAGCCACAGATCACAGTCGTGCATTGCCAAACCCTTTTGGCAGAACTAGTTGCAGCTGCAGATTCCATCACCAATACTTGCACACAATGTTTGAGCCTGACTGTCACCACTGGTTAAATTTCAGCAATGTCTGTCGTACCATAAGTAAGCCAAAAGGTAAATT
>JASGXE010016828.1:0-11248 GCA_030068105.1 Sinentomon sp. SZTP_YWyxl
CCAAATTGGGAGGTAAGATAATTTTTACTGCTTCTTCAAATGGAACGGTTTTACACGTATCCAGCAGCGGCAGAATTAATGCAGGCCGTAGAAATTAAAGCGCCAGATTTCAACAGAGCTTTCTGGAGCTGTGTCAGGCTTTGGTCTCAGTTATAAAAGAGGATCTTTAATTTCTGCAGTATGGAGTTTTTGCTAAAATATGAACAGTCGAAATTTTTTACATGTATGAGGAAAGAAAATGGAGATGAGATAAATGAGAAATGAGATGTATGTGGCACTCACTGCACGTGCGGTACGACTGCCTGCATGCTGCTTCATATGCTCCATTCGATGACCCGCAGTGACAACTTGATCCAACAACCGCTCTGTTTGAACTGCCAAATCGAAAATCGCGCACGGAAATTAAATTCAATTGCAGATCTCACCGCCTTTCTGCACGGCTGGCAGCAAAGAACGGCAGAACGAAGGAATTGGCATTTCCGAAAACCACAGAAAACCTCTCCCCATTCACTCCCAAACACTTAGCTGTGGTCGAGTGGGTGCATGGGGTTTGCGCACCACAGATAGAAAGCCCATCAAGGTTTGGATATAGCAGTGACATGTGGAAAGTGCGCTGGGGTTTTATTGAATTTGCAAAATGCATTTCTATGCATTTCCACGACCTATAAAGCCTCCTGTCTCCGCATCTTTCCTGTGAGTGTGAGTCAAGAAGAGGCACTTACATATTCAAATTTATATATGAGGGACACCGGGTGACGCAAGAATAGATTTTCCGAATTTTTCCTTTTGATATTGGCAAAAATAAGGTGCATGTCCATAAGAGATCACGGGCATGTTACTCAACTGCAGTTATGCACAGAATGTTGAAGACGCGGTTTATATGCCTATATCTTTTCCCAGATGGTGTTCACGCTTCATCCTACTCTTCCGGCCGTATTCCCCAAAGCCACTACCCCTAACCCTATAAGCTTGAAAAATAACCAATTTAGTGGAAATATTTCTGCTGGAAAATTTTATTTCTATCAGCAACAATAGGCCTACTCCTTTTCCATCGCTGAGAAGATGCATCTGCATGAATGTGGAATTGGCTATTTTTCAAACTTTGGACTAGGGTTAGTGGCTTTATGGGGAATACGACCGTTCGTCTGAAAAGGGATGTTCTCAACGCCAACGCCCTATTCTCTGTTGCGAGGCTGTAAATGTAAAGACAAGTAGACTACGATATTTTGGTGAACCTATTGTTCTTTTAAAACAATCATTATGCATCGGAAGAATATAGGAAGTCGCCAAGTCAATTCTAATGCATATCACGCCCTCAAATGTCTGCTGTCCCCTTCCTTATAGCCATCTGCAAAAAGCAATATAATTGGACAATACACTACGGATTGGAAGTTTCCCAGAGGAAAGTCAAATTGTGACCATCGCCCCCTTAACTATGGTGGAATTCACTCAGTCAAAATTATTGGGGGAATGGGCCGAAACTTAAAATGAATCTCTGAACGTGTCGTTTTTTTGGAATCAACTGGGAATATACCTCCAAAAGCAACAATTTTATGTTTACAGGACATTTTCATGTTTGCACCTCCATCATTAAAGATGTCTAAAGTCCACCCTGTACTTCACCCTCGTCAACAGTTCAGTTCATCCTGTCAGATGGATTAGCATTTAATGGATTTATTGTCTAATTCCACGAAGACCTTTTTCCTTTTATTCGCAGCTTCAACAGACTACAGACCTATGGAGCGAATGAAAAAGGTCCTTGAATGAAAACCCCTAATGGATTTGGAAACAGCATCCCGCAGGGATCAAACTTGACAAAAGGTGAATTTTTGGATGTCTGGCTCCGGCGCCGGTGTTTGAAGTGCAAACTGACGCTTTTGAATGAGAATGGTGACGGAGCTTACACAGGGTGTCAAAATGGATGTCAGGCTCCGGCGTCGGTGTTTGAAGTGCAAAACTGGCGATTTTGAATGAGAATGGTGACGGCGCTTACACAGCGTGTCAAAATGGATTTCTGGCACCGGCGTCGGTGTTTGAAGTGCAAACTGACGCTTTTGAATGAGAATGGTAACGGCGCTTACACATGGTGTCAATATTGATTTCTGGCACCGGCGTCGGTGATTGAAGTGCAAACTGACGCTTTTGAATGAGAATGGTGACGGCGCTTACACAGGGTGTCAAAATGGATGTCTGGCACCGGCGACGGTGTTTGAAGTGCAAACTGACGCTTTTGAATGAGAATGGTGGCGGCGCTTACACAGGGTTTCAAAATGGATCACTCGCCCCAGCGTCGGTTTTTGAAGTGCAAACTGACGCTTTTGAATGAGAATGGTGACGGCGCTTACACAGGGTTTCAAAATGGATGTCTCGCACCAGCGTCGGTTTTTGAAGTGCAAACTGACGCTTTTGAATGAGAATGGTGACGGCGCTTACACAGGGTGTCAAAATGGATGTCTGGCACCGGCGTCGATGTTTGAAGTGCAAACTGACGCTTTTAAATGAGAATGGTGACGGCGCTTACACAGGGTTTCAAAATGGATGTCTCGCACCAGCGTCGGTTTTTGAAGTGCAAACTGACGATTTTGAATGAGAATGGTGACGGCGCTTACACAGGGTGTCAAAATGGATATCTGGCACCGGCGTCGGTGTTTGAAGTGCAAACTGACGCTTTTGAATGAGAATGGTGACGGCGCTTACACAGGGTGTCAAAATGGATGTCTGGCACCGGCGTCGGTGTTTGAAGTGCAAACTGACGCTTTTGAATGAGAATGGTGACGGCGCTTACACAGGGTTTCAAAATGGATGTCTCGCACCAGCGTCGGTTTTTGAAGTGCAAACTGACGCTTTTGAATAAGAATGGTGACGGCGCTTACACAGGGTGTCAAAATGGATGTCTGGCATCGGCGTCGGTGTTTGAAGTGCAAGCTGACGCTTTTGAATGAGAATGGTGACGGCGCTTACACAGGGTTTCAAAATGGATGTCTAGCACCAGCGTCGGTTTTTGAAGTGGAAACTGACGATTTTGAATGAGAATGGTGAAGGCGCTAACACAGGGTGTCAAAATGGATGTCTGGCACCGGCGTCGGTGTTTGAAGTGCAAACTGACGCTGCTTACACAGGGTGTCAAAAGATTAATTGCCAAATTTGCCCATGCCAATTCAACACGTCACCGATACCGAATTTTAAGGAACAGTCCAGAGAGACGTCAAAACATTTGTTTCCAGTGGACCACACCAGAATTGACTGAAATTCAAACCGCTGAATTGATTCCCTCTTCAATCAACTGCGTTTCGATGAACACCCTGTACATTTAGCTTTTAATGAACTCCGAACGTCCATCCGTTGTTAAAAAAAGAAAATTCCTCTTGAGTTGCTGAAAAGCCAAGCGATGCAGGAAGTTTGCGCCGAAAGCTGTTCTTTGGCTTTGTCCAACTTCTATTACAGACACCCTTGAGTCGTATTAATGCCGTCAATTTTTTTAAATTAAAAGAATGAACTGTCGTTAGATAAATGAATATGGTGTTTGATGAACATCCTTGGAGCCATCGTTTAAGCACCAAAAAAGTTCAATTGTGACTATCCGCTCTTTTAGCAGAATTCTCTCCTGTCTTTGCCAGACAGCATAATGCCGACTTTGCCATCCACTTCCAAGGCAGAAAGACAAAATAGTTCCGGAAGAAAGTAAAAAAATGGTCACCGGCTCATTGCTATTGGCCGGACGGAACCAATATCCGGCTCAAGATATCCACCCGTTTGGATATCTTTGGAAACGTCTACGGAGAACAATAACCTCCAAAATCAATGTGCCTCCAATAAACAGAAAATAACGCCAGGATTTTAGGAAAACTGAAGGTGAGTTGAATTTTTCAAGGGGAGGATGTACCTATGTTCCTGTGATTAACATAATCAGGGTGTCCCGTTAGTAGTTTGGCTTGTGAACAGCTTCAAAGGCAATTCTAAGACGGAAATGTAGAGTGCGTTTTTGTCCTCCAATGACTTCCACTTACCGAAAAAAACAGAATTGGTTCTCACCGAAAAAAACATGCGACCCGACACTGCAAATTTCGACGACATCTTGAAGACACCAAAAGACACCAAAGAGGAAGTATAATCGTGGTCGTCTACTACTGGGAAACATGCCAGCAGATCAGCTATCCTCTGATGATTCAGATGCTGACGATATTGATAACAATCGAAATCATGGCAGAAGAATTGAAGGGCCATGGGTATTTGGTCTGACATGGAGAAGGCCTCACAACGAGAGACAGATAGTGGAGCGTCGGTATTTTGTCGTGGAACGTCGTGACCGTGCAACACTTCTGCCCATCATTCAAAACGAGGTTCTGACGGGGACGAAAATCATTTCGGATGAATGGCCTGCTTACGCCATTTTGAACCAGGTCGGCTACATTCATCGCACTGTCAACCATCAGGAGAACTTTGTAAATCCGGCAACAGGCGCAAATACGCAAACAGTGGAATGCCTCTGGGGACACTTGAAGTTCAACATTTTGCGAAAGATGCACGGTACAACCCCGGGAATGCTCGCTCGTCATCTGGCCGAAGCATGGTGGAGGTCGATAAATGCTGGGAGTGACCCATTCCTGTCACTGTTGAGACACATACGGCAAGTGTACGGCTGAAAAGGACGATAAGCACCACATCAACCAACGGCCCTTTTAAGGGCCACCAAGGGGAATATGTCAAATTAGCTGCTGAGATTACATGTCAGCTATTTGAACTATTCTCTTTGGTGGCGTTTTTCTGGTCTGGGGCAAGCAACGGTCAAAAGCGGGATGTCTGATTCCAATGTTCTCCTGTCCTCACTGGAATTCTCAAGTTAGTTTCGGCATTCTTTTTTTTTATGAAGCTCAATGTCAAGCGTTCTCCGAAAAGTTGATGTTTTCCAAATTTGGAGTTTGAAGAGTAAAAAACCAGTTGGTGTACACCCAGCTTTAGAGGGGGGCCACCAACGACACGATTACCGTTCTCCTGTCCTCACTGGAATTCTCAAGTTAGTTTCGGCATTCTTTTTTTTATGAAGCTCAATGTCAAGCGTTCTCCGAAAAGTTGATGTTTTCCAAATTTGGAGTTTGAAGAGTAAAAAAAACCAGTTGGTGTACACCCAGCTCATTCCTCTTCCAGCCGCCGACGAAATCGGGCGCGAAAATTTGCTCTCGCTCTGCGCTCGCGCTCTCTTTGCTGCCGAGCAAGCAGTTTCAAAATCAAAAAGTCAAACATGCGTCCGGTGCCAAGTTTTCTGTCATTGCTCTTCTTTCTTTTTTCTGTTGTTTTTTCCGCATGGGTCGATCCTTGTTATGGTGTTTCGCTCAACAGGGAGGAGTTTTTTGAAAATGTCAAAATCAAGCGTGATGGTCTCCACTTTGGAAAAGGCTCAAATTTTGAAAAATGTTGCTTTCGGCCTCTTCTTTTCATTCCATGTTTTTTTTTTTGTGTGCTTTTTTTTGTTTGCGTTGTTTTTTTTTTTGAATTTTTGGGCGGGGTTTCTTGTAACTGGTTGTGAGACTTATTATGTTTCTTTATTTGTTATTATTTTTGTGATTTTTTTTTTAAATGAAGGATTTGACGCTTTTGGTGTTTTTTGTATGTTGGGTTTTTTTTGTTTTTTGTGAATTTGTTGTTTTTTTTGTTGTTTTTCTTAAGAAATGAGGGATTTGCTTTGCTCTGCCTCGTTGCTGATTTTCCGGAGCATGTTTCAAAATCAAAACACAAACCCCCGGCCAAGCGTCATTGCTTTTTTTTCTTTTTTTTGTTGTTCCCGCGCCGGCCTCATCCCGCTCATGAGGAGTTTTCCCAAAACGTCAGCGTCCCCACTTTGGAAAAGAAAAAAAAATCAAAAAAAAATGTTGCTTCCCTCTTCTCCATTCGTGCGCCTTCCACATCTGTGCCAATTCGGCTGGCTGTCTGTTTGAGCATTTTGCTAATTTGTTGTGGTGACGTGGAGTTGAACCCTGGTCCGTCTACCCCATCCCCCTCCCCCTCGCCACGGTCAAAAATCCCAACACGCTCAGCAGTAACTAAAACGTCAAAATGCAAAGCCAATCCAACAACGGGCTGGATTCAGTGCGACAAATGTTCAGATTGGGTTTCTTTTGCTGCATCAGGGCTTTCTTGTTCCATTTCAGAAGCAGATAAGTTGCATTTTGTTTGCAGGGTTTGCACGCTAACTGATGCAATGAAATTATTACAAGCCAAAATTGACAAATTGGACACAGCACTATCACAAGTGAATGTTAAGGCTCCAGACACTTCTGCATCTCGCTCTTGCATTCCTCTCCGGGACTGTCCCAGTTCCAGTGTTCGTCCTGATGATAGATGGAGCAGTAATTCTGGTTCACCTGGGTGTTTGGGAACGTCCTCTGAAACGAGTGATGAGGCACCGCAACAGCGGGGGCCCGCCTTGTCTTCCCCGCAAAATGGTGATGTGGTTATTTCCATCGGTAATTCTAACTTGAGGCGTTTATATATCCATCTTTGGCATCAGTAACTAGCAATTGTCCGCGTTTTACCAGGTGGCGGGGTGTCTGGACATTCCTGGTGCATTTTTGCTGCTCAGGAGTTGTCTGAACAGCCTCTCTGGTAGGCGACGGGCTTTAATTAATCTGGTGATTGGGGAGATTGACGTTCAACAACGGTTCCATTGGAGATTCATTCATGGCATACACCCGTCTTATTGCTGATATCAATGCAACAATGGGCATGGGATTTCCATGTATGTCTGCTTCAATTAATATCTGCTCAGTTCCCCCCAGACCAGGAAATCGGGAGCTGAACAGAAGAATTGCAAAACTGAATGAGGCTCTTCAGAATTACTGTCGGAATCTTGTAAATGTCAATTTCCTTGATCTCAGGACTGCACAAGCTTCTGGCATCTCCAGGGATGGATTGCACTATTCCCAGCAGGGCGCAGCGAGGGGTAGCTGCTGGGTTGGTTCAATCCATCAACTCTTTTTTAGCATAACCGCCAAGCAGGGGGTTAGCTATAGGCCCATACCTACTCAGCAGCAACATTCATCTGCCATCTCTCTCAGCATAAATGACTCTGGGTCGCACTCTGAAGTTCAGACTGGCTGTTTTGTCACTTAACTCCCGTAGCTTGCTGCCCAAACGACTAGCTCTCAGGCCAGTTTTTGACTCATTGAATTTAGACTGCATAGCTGTTACAGAAACATGGCTTGATGATTCCTGTACAGAAGCTGACATATTACCAAGCCGATTTGCCATTTTCCGCAGGGACCGTGACCGGTCTGGTGGGGGTATCCTTCTAGGTGTAGTTCATCATTTGAGGCCAAAACTTGTCTATGTGAGTAAAGCTTTTGAGCTAATTATAGTTGCTTTGGAATCTTCTTTTCCAGCAGCTTTTCTCATTTTGTTATATCGACCACCCAGTCAGGCCTTGGCTTCCTTTAACGAAATTTGTACTGAGTGTTTAAATGTCATTCTGCCATTAGTCCGTGGTCAGATTGGTGGAAATAGTCCAGTGTTTTTGTTGGGAGATTTTAAATAAATGTTTTTGGGGCTGAATCTGAGACTTACCCCGAGGGCTTACAGAGACTAGTGGACAGATTATCCTTTGTCACCCGTCCAGCAGGACCTCTTCCATCACATAGTGGGTCAACAATTGATCTGGTCTTTCATTGTCCAAAATCTGAGCTCCTTAATATCCAACCATTGGCAAGCCTCAGTGATCATTTGATGATCTTTGCTGACTTCATGGTTTGCTGTGCGACTCCTCCACCTTTACCATCAAACATTGTATGTCGAAGAGCTGGCCACAATTTTAATGGCTATGATAAAGCTGCTGTCGATAGATTTCTCAACTTTGCTCTTCTTGATTTTGGGGTTGCTGGTTGCAGCCTTGATGAGCTGTGGGCTGAGTTCAAGTCGTTGTGCAGTTTTGTCATTAATGAGTTTGTTCCAAGGATTAGGGTCATAAAAGAAAATGGTTTTTCATTTCCTGTGTGGTTCTCACACAGCCTCAGATCTAAATATCTTCATCTCCAAAAAACATTTCAAAACTGTCTGGTTGATTCAAACCTCCTCCCGCAATATGCCTTAGCTTTGAAGGACTACCAACGTGATCTCATATCAGCAGAAAGAAAATTTGTAAGGGGTTTGGCTGTGAATGATGTGATCACAACCAAGCAGTTTTGGAGGTTTCACCATGCCAAGACTGCATCGGTTGATCGACCCTCTGATTCATGTGATGGGGGTACAAACAATACCCCCTCCAGTTTTGCAGAGAGGGTTTGTGAGCATATGAATGTTGCTGCCAATCCGCTGTCAATCTCAGCAGGCTATCAGGATCCTGAAAGGTTTTTGAGGGATGCTGATGTGATTACAGAAAAGTCCTTGCTTGATGCTTTGAAATCATGCAAGAACTCCACTTTTGATGTTATTGACCTCATCCCTTTGATGCTACTGAAGAACCATGGTGCCATTTTTATGAAATACTTGATGGTTCTTTTTTCTGTGTCATTGGCTACAAATAATATCCCTTCTGACTGGAAGCTGAGCATTGTTAAGCCTCTTCCAAAAGGTGGCTTAACCCTCTCAGTTCAGAGTTTTAGGCCAATTAGCTTAATAAGTTCTTCTGCGAAGTTGATGGAAAAAATTGTTGCTGGATACCTTTACCGTCTGCTTGAGAGTCGAAAATTCTTTTTCCATGGTCAGCATGGGTTTAGGTCTGAACACTCCTGTGAAACCCAGCTCACCGGTTTTATCCATGAAATTTCTGTTGCTTTAGGAAAGTCCACACAAGTCGATGCGATTTTTATAGATCTTGTAAAAGCTTTTGATAGGGTGTCCATTCCCATTCTTTGCAAGAAACTTGCATCTTTGAACATTCCTGAAAATCTTTTTTTGTGGATTTCCAATTTCATCACTGACAGGCATTTTCAGGTGCTTGTCAATGACAAATTATCAGATTCCTTTCCCGTTACCAGTGGCATTCCACAGGGCTCGGTGTGTGGGCCTCTGCTATTTCTGATATACATAAATGATTTGACGTGCTCAGTCACATCTAGGATCAGACTCTTTGCAGACGACATCGTTGTGTATCGCATCGTGTCCACCAATGATGACTCTGCACTTCTGCAGCGGGATCTTGACTTTATTGCTGACTGGTGCATTGAAAACTGCATGGATATAAACGCCTCAAAGACTTCTGTTATGTCATTTTCCACTTCTGCATCACCAATCATAAATGATTATAGGGTTGGGCATACTGCTCTTTCCAGGCCTCAGGCTCTTAAATATTTGGGTCTACTGTTTAACAGTCAACTAAATTGGGCACCACACATCCATAATTTGGTGAAGAGAGCTTCAAATCAACTGAAATTTCTCATTAGGAATTATGGTTATGCATCTAAACGTGTGAAAACCATCTTGTATTTCTCAACTGTTAGGTCCATTTTGGAATATTCCACAACTTCCTGGGCTCCATTTCAGAGGTGCCACATTGATGCACTTGAGGCTGTGCAGAGGCGAGCTGCAAGATTTGTCTCGGGCAATTTTTCGTTTGATATGAGTGTCACCTCCCTCATCAATGATCTTGGTTGGGAAACACTAGAACTCAGAAGAGTTTTGCATGGTCTCTCTTCTTTCAGGAAATGCATAAACAGATGTGGGGGTTGGGGTGATGGACCTTGGAGCTTCAAAACAAATACGCTTCCTACAAGGGCAGGCGGTTTTTTATCATTTGTCCCTCCTATAGTTTTGAAAAATGTGGATCGGCATGCATTTTTCATGCAATACCTCATTGTGTGGAACAGATTGCATCTCCTCCCAGAAGTTTTAAATATCTCAGAGAAGCAATTCATTCAGATAGTCACTCCAGGCTAGATTCCTCGGTTAATGATTAGACCCAATTACAAAACCTAGGTAGGTAGTCCGTTTTTGCCATTTTTCTAATTTGCTTCCCCCACTTTCTTTCTTTTACCAACACATTTCAAGGGAATTTCTGTTTGTGAATTTTTATGCACAACTACACATTTTCTTGGGTTCACTTTTTTCCACGTTCATTCTGGCAATTTTAATGTGGACATGACATGATTCTTCGGCTGATATTTTTCAATGACCGGACAAATGACAAGGTTTGACACCATTCTTGATTTCATTGTGTTTGTTGTTGTTTTTTTTCCTGTTATTTTTTTTTTACTGGCCGGCATTTTAAAATAACAAATTTGCCCTTTTTGCCTCACCCTTGGGAAAAATTGGACCATATTGCCCCATGGCAATTTTACCGCAACATTGGTTGCTACCTACCTCCGCCTTATGTGGCTTTTGACGCGCCTCCCATGTTGGCAAGTTGCCATCCATTGATCATAATTGTCCCTGTTTTAAAATTGTTATGACGTGGTGCCTGGTGCACTGAACGTTTGCGCGTCAATCCATTGGCGTTGGGTTTTATTTCTAAAATGACACGGGACTTTGTCTCATGATTTCGTGGGCGGGGAACCAGCGGTGGTTCCAGTAAATTAATAATAATATTTAGAGGGGGGCCACCAACGACACGATTACCAAATTTTCTGATGTGAACCAAATTGTAAAGCAACGAAAATAAAAAAGCAAGAAGTAAACCGTCGAGAGAGAACATCAACTGTCCACTTCTGCTTTTTTCGAAATTTTCGTGCTCACAATTGTTACAGAAATTTTTGTGTCTTCAAATTGTCGTCGAAATTCACAATTTACAGTGTATTTGTTTTTTTTATCGGTGATGCTCCCGGACCTCATCGACGGTCAAAAGGTCATTCTACATTTTCGTCGTAGAATTGCCTCGGGAAACCCACAAGATTTGGCAATCTATTTACGAGACACTGTGAAGAAAGGACAATAATATTTGCCGTCTGTGATTCACAGAGGGCAGAGGATCTTCCGCATATGATGCCTTGGGCATGGTGTCTTGTGTGCTTGATACCTAGTGTAGAGTGTTCTCCGCCTGTGATTCTTATGGCGCAAAGTATCTGCGCCCTTCGCCCTACTTTTGTGTCCTCCGTCGGGGACGCGGACAAACGTCCACACGGACTAACATCCACACGGACAAACAGCCACACGGACAAACGTCCACACGGAAAAAACGCCACACGGATTTTTGTCCAAACCACCAAGCACCGAACAGGACAAACGTCCACACGGACAAACATCCACACGGATAAACGTCCACACGGACAAACATCCACACGGAATTTTGTCCAAAGAACCAAACATCGAACCGGACAAACGTCAC
>JASGXE010016829.1:0-11242 GCA_030068105.1 Sinentomon sp. SZTP_YWyxl
AAGAAAACAAAAAAGAATTCAAAAAACTGTTCAAATTACTGTTTTCCCCCATCAAGATGGGGAAAACAAAAATGTTGCCCCCATCCAGATGGGGGAAAACAGGTTGGGACAATTTGGAAAAACAGATGGAAAAACAGACAAAACAAAAAGTTTTTTTTTTCAAAAACTGATCGGGGGGACAGTTTGATCTGCTTCCGTGAACCAACCCCTTTCTCTTCCCTGGCACTCCTGGCAGTAATTTATCAGGGAACAGTTTTGGAACTGCCCCTCCCCTGTGAAGAAAAAATCTGAAACAATTCAACAGGGTTCTCGGCGAGAACCCTGTTGAATTGTTTACTTCTCGGAGTGACGGAGAACTTGCAGAGTGCACCAGACCTCATTCTGCTCCACTTGAAGATTTTCACTGAGAATCAAATCACAATCTGCATCATTCGCGATTGGGACGCTGTAAAACCCGGAGGCCGGAACCACCCAAACCGAGCCAAACCGATTCGTCCATCTGTTGGAAAATTTTGATATCTGAATATTTGATATCTGATATTTGAATCTGAATCGAGTTTACTCGAGCGGTCTTTCATTGTGGAAGGAATTCGGCAATCCTACACGCATGACGCAACCTTTTTATTGGCGAACACAACCCGACTTAACATGGGGGTTAGGCAAAGTTAAGGTCAGATTAGATTATGGTCAGAGGTCAGGTTTGCTTAAAAAGGGCTGTGTGTGTCACCAGCGAGTAGATAGATGCCAGGGATTCTGGGTGCCATCTGTGAGGAGGTGCAGACTCAGATTCCCCAACATTGGCGTTCCACAAAATTCCATGCGTGATGAAATTGTGGCCGTGCAGAATGTTGCGCACCTCACCTTTCCATCTCCGAAGTCCGAACAGTCCTGTGCCAGATGACAATTTGGTCATTTGTGGTGTGGTTGGCCGGCAGTCGAAAGATTCGACGTGACTATAATCACGACAGTTTTCGCGATTCTGATGACCTCGAAACTTTCGACTGTCAGCCAAAAATGGGCTGGCAAGAAAAAGAAAATGGACGTGGTTATTCTTTTCCGCATTTTGTCAAAATCCATCTCCTGGTCAAGGAAAATCTGCCTTTGTGGGGGCGATGGGATGCGCATGCGCGGAATGAACGTCTGTTATTTCATGTCTGAAAATTCCGCCGAATAATCCCAGACGAAAAAACCGGACATGGGTTAGGGGGGGGTTGGGTTAAGTTTGGTTTTTTGTTCAAAACAACTTTTGGGATGTGACAATCCGCGCCTCGTAACACATTTTGCACCTTTTGCAACACATTTTTTGCAACAATTTTTCGTCTTCACGTTTGATTTTTGCCTTTTGGAATCCTCTTTTCGACGTTCTTGAAAAGGGCACTCCAGCAACCTCCTGTTCCCAAAATCACACTGCGCATGCGCAGCTCAGCTCAACAGCTTCGCCAACCAGCGCCTGCTGACGCCAGCTGCCGAGAAACATACTCGTGTTGGTTTGTGCTGCAACTGCTGTGCGATAAAATGAGAAAACCCCCCAAAGACAGGACAAATCTGCAAAATCCTCTTGCAACATTCGCTCGACCAAAGGCCCATCGCCCATCCTGAGAAAAAAAATTGTTGATTCTCACCTGAATATCCTGCATGGTCGATCATGCAGACGATCTGGTGAACAGCAACCTTCTTCAAAATCGGACAGGAAGATGTTTCACACTGGCCTGTATTGCAGCACGAAAAGGTGGATTCAAGCCTCTTGAGCAATGTCAGAAGTCATTGGCACCACAATGGTCAGGATGATGTTGGAGTGGATGGAAGTCGGGAAATTTCCTTCGCTGAAAGTTTCTTCATGGACCTCAAGCTGGGAAAACTCCTTTGGCGTTCCGCATCTTATCGAGCCGCCCAGAAAGTCGAAATTGTTGCTGCAAATATTTTGAAACACGACGCACAGCACGCAGGTTCGGCTGCAAGATGATTCGCGTTTTGGATTCGCTGTGAACAGACACAAATCTCACCAACATCAGAACGTTGCAAAAACTGAAGAGAAAGAAAGCGAAAGCTTCATCAGCTGCTGATCATTTTGAAAAGTCGGGCGCAAGGCTGCTCGCGTGGAGAAAACATTGATCTGTTTTCGCAAATTTTCGCACATTCGCAAAAAAGTGCCTTGGCTGGCAGAAGTCATCTGCCTCTGCTGTTTGCTGGGATGTCTGGTTTCTCTCTTTTTCATGCGAAACTTCACGCTCTGCGCAGATGCTGGGATTCACGTCATCACAGCTCTCTGGGGCCACAGCAAAACAAAGCTGCTGCGACGTCATTCGCTTTGGCGAAAATGCAATTCGCTGCAGCTGCAATTCGCCAGCCTTGGCGAGAGGGAAGAAAGCTGCGCTTTCGCAACAGAGGATTCTGTTTCTTCACAAGTCAGCCGCGCTTGTCCCTTGAAACTGGAATGGGAATGGAAAACGAAGAAAAAAACAATTTGAAAGCAGGGAAATGCGAGATCACAACAATTATTCTCACCCATTTCAGCAACAGACGCTGTCATCAGTCATCTCATGGAAATGCGGAACGCTTCTTTTTCACACCATGCCTAAACCAAACCCAACATATCCAAACCCAACCAACCTAATCAATACAAACAACCCACCCAAATCAACACGAACAAAATTACATTGGGAGCTGATGAGCTCCACCGTTTCTTCTCACCTCACCAAGAAGTCTTCCCACTCTCGAAGGCACCCACGTGAACAACCTGTCAACTGCTGCGTGTCCAACCCATTGGTCCAGCCAACATGCAACTGACCTCACCATTCACCACAAAATGGACATGATCTTCGATTGGTGAGTTTCGGCATTCTATTCGTTGGTGACACAGCGCCTTTTTTGCGGTTGCGTGTTACCAACACACAGATTGCCAAGCACCTATTCATTCACAACTTTTTTCAAGCACGGAGCAAAGGATTGCCTCTTTTTTTCTTCTTTCAATCTGGCAGAAGCACGTCGACAATGCCAAAAGGGCAATCCTTTGGAACACCTGACAAAATGATGGAAGTGATCGACTTGTCGTTCTTGCTCCTGATTTGGTTTTTTTTTGAGAAAGCAAATTTGAGCTTACCAACCCGCCAACCTGACCGTATATTTTGCAAATGCGAGCAACAATGTTCATTCATCCAGTCCACATGTGGTCAGTCTTCCAAAAAGGAACCAAAATGATTCGCTTTGCAGCTTCATTTGCGCTGTGTCTTTGAGCAGTGAATTTTTTTTGTTTGAAAACCAAGTGGTAGTCTTTCGAGTGAACTGATACAGAAATTTCCGTTGAATGCAGAGAGGAGTTGGGCACGGCTTCGATTCTGGAACATTGTCCTCCTTGCGAGCCCAAGTTCCACAAAAGGTTCTAGCCGAGCCACCGGCCGCATGGCTGTCCGCTCAAGATGACAAAATGAAGTAGGAAATCGCGCATTCTTTTAAAAATGACGACCGAATCTTCAGCCTTCCACTGACAACAGTCCACAGTGTTGAAATCGGATACAAGCACCCCATGGCGAAACTAAATATCTGACCAGTGGCGGACAAAATGCCACAACGACCATTGACTTGCTTTGCAGGCCCCACAAACGCAACTCTCTGCCTCCACCGCAACAACTTGTGCCATATTCAGGAACCCAGTGTGTATTTTTTGTCGAAAAAGTCGCAATTTTCCAGAAAAACCAAAACTCGCAGACTTCCGCTGTTTTTGCACCAGAACTATTTGACTGCCATCAATAGGCCCTAATTCTGTCATTATGGGGGTCCCATCCACCCGCAGGGCGCTGTGAACGAACACCGGCCCCGGCTCAACGCCCTGCACAATGGGCGCCCAGCGCCGAACACAAATTTTGGGCGCCAGACAAGCAGGCGCCGTGGACAAACACACGCTGGGCAAATGGGCACCAGTTGGCATCTGTTCAGTCAGATCAAGGACAGCCTCAAGTGGACTTGGGTCTTCGATTTGCAGAAGGTCAAGCAGTTTCCAAAACTGTTTGAAAATATCCTTTTTGGAAGCCGACATTGTCCAGAATCGTTTTTCTTTGCTTTTGCACTTGCAAACGGGAGGAAAGTTTCTTTTGAAATCTGAAGCTGACGAATTAAATTTTCGCCATTTACTTCAATGGAAAAAAATTACTCTGCAACCTCGGATTAGCGCTAATCAGCACTGGATCACCCCACGGATCGTTTCAGAGGGAGACGATATTGTTTTGTTCCTGAAAGAGTATTTCAATCAGAAGAATGCAAGAAGTGATGCAAGAAAAAAATTTGAGAGACCAACTTTGAAACATCGATGACATTGCTATCAATCGCGTCTTTTTCAAGCCTTCCGGTCCTTTTTAAAAAGCCCAGATTTTCAGGGTGTTTCTGAAAGATGGGACGAAATTGATAAGATTGTTCCTGATGGTCATATGAAGCAAAGTTCATCGGAGATGATTTGTGCTCCGACCCCCCTTTTTTAGACATGGGCTCCCAAAGTACCAAATGGGCCCTTTGGTTGCAAATTTGAGCTTCGGACTGATGGTTTGCCCCCTTTGAAAGTCCAGAAGCAGTGAACATTAATTTGTTTGAGTGTCTTCAGGAGGCCCCATCCAAGAATGATCTACACGCATGATCCGTGGAAGTCTTGTTTGTTGGGCCAATCGCTTTGGACATATTTGTGCTTTTTTATGTCTTTTTTTCTTCTGAACTTGATTTTCCATCAGTGGTGCTTTTGATACTTTGCGATGAAAAATATCTGAATTTGTACTGGTAAACAATGGACAATGGGTAATATTAGGATTGGCATATTCTTTATCTGCCCATTGTTACATGAATGTTGGTGACGCCGACGTTGAACAGACAAAAACTCATCTGTTCGCCTGAAACGCACGGTTGGGCCAGGCCTTTGTGCTCTTCCTCAAACGAACAAAAACGTCTTTGGTCGTCCGTCGTCGCAAAAATGAAAATCTGCTGTTTTTCTGGTGGTTTGTGATCTGAAACGTTTTCAAACTCCAACCATGGAAGGTAGGAACTACCTAAACTACACGTGCATTTACAAGTTGATCGAAATGTCTTTGGCCACAGAAAAATTTAAATTTGCTGTTTTTATACGTATCATATTTTGTGAATTGAAATTTTTTCCCATCAAAAAGTCTTGCCTACATATGTCTCTACATCTGTGATTGGAGCAGGAAAAAGTTTCAGATCACAAAAATGATAATTTACATTTTTCCTATAGCCAGAGACTTTTGGATTTCACTGTATACAGTGTCTTTTTTCACATCTCTCGACAACCACTTCTTTTTCCAAGTTTTCATCTCTTCCCGCGTGACTGATTCCGTTAATTTCGGGTCCAGATTGCGTTTTTTGCCGAGAATGCATCGTGTTGGTGTTAAATCAATACTGCATTCCAGGCATGCCTTCATTTCTTTCGAGTGGTGGAATTCATGAGAAGAGTAAAAAATGTTTGAGGAGCTGACTCAAGGCATTGCATTGCCTTTGTTGACATTTTTTGACAAGTCAAACTGGACGAACCATCGCATGGGCATGCCTGCCACGAAGCATGCAAAAACGAAAGGTTCACATTCGGGCATTTTTGTTGTTGCCTTTCACAGTCGTTCTGGATCAAGCAAACGAGTCATTTACTAGATCCAGAAATATTATCGAGTCTTCTGCTGGGCCGAGGAGCCAGTTTACAAAACCCTGCAAACTTTAGATGACGGGCCGGGGCGGCGGGGACCCCAGCGAGCATTGTTTTTTCTTTCCGAGAGGGAACAGGGTTTCCGAGAGGGAACAGGGCAAGAAAAAAAAAATTTTCTTGTGAGGACAGGACCCCAATCGAGCATTCTTGCACAAAACGCTCTCTGCTATCATCGCGGCAGGGTTTGTAAATACGCGGCCGGGGAAGCGGGTCCAAAGATGACCTGTCATAGCCTGTTACCTGCAATTGAGCACTGAGTTGTGTTCTACTGCATGGATGGTGGGCCAAGAAAAGCAGGTCGGCATGAAGATGCCACAAGCCCTTATAACATGAAACGCAACTGGCAGGTTTTCTGACCTGCACACTGCAAACCATTCATTGATTCATTCTGAAAATCAATGCACTGGTTCTGAACAGGAAAATTGTGGTATCCGACGGGGAGATGATGGTTATCCCATGCTCGAGCAGTTTCTTCATGAACGATCAATCACACTGGTGCGGTGGGATGTGGTCACCCATGATGGGTGGCACCACTGGTGCCACCCATCATGGGTGACCACATCCCATCCGACGACGATGGAGTGCTTCCATCCTGGTGACCCGTGCTGACAAGTGACACTGACAGCACAAGCCAACTGCGATTTCCGATATTTTGGTTGGCTGCTTCCAGCCATTTTCAGAAACTCACTTTTCAGTGTGCCATCAAATTCCAGTGTGTCTCTCACTGAACTCACTCCTTCCCAAATTGAATCACAATAAAAGATGCTTGCAACAAAAAAAAGACCACAATGTTCACCGATGTTCTTCTTGATGTGGCGAGAAGATGCAAAACAATGATTATAGCGACCCGATGCAGTAAAAGAGATTGCAAATCCTTAGCATTGAAAAAATAAAGGCTAAATACTTTTGCCAGACCCTGTGGAGAAGAAAACGGAAATCAAGGGTGCTGAATGTTTTTCAGCATGGTTGCAGTTGCAGTTCGGAATGCCGGCCGACATTTAAAAAATGCAGGTGTGAACGAGTTCTCACACACGCTCAAGTTGTCAAAACTTTGTCTCAGGCAAGGGTAGGTTCGGTTTGGGTTGGATTACTTTCAATTTATCACAGACATGGTTGCTACTGTTTTGAAAAATTGGAATTCCCTGAGTTTTCCAGGTTTTCCAGGAGGATTCTCAGTTTTATCTAGGGTTGATTATGGGTTGATTATGGGATCAAGAATGGGTTGTTGAAGAAATATACCTAAGACATGGTGGAAAGAGAATCGGTCGAATGGGTCAAGACAAAAATGGGATGATGAACACACAAATGGCGAGACAAGAATGTTCCTCAGGTGTCATAATTGGAAATTCAAAAAAAAATGTTAACTAAAAAATGGAAATTTTAGATTTTCCAGGGTTTTTTTCCAGAAATCCCCGAGATTTCCAGGTTTTCCAGGTCACAAAAAAAAATTCAACGAGTATTCCAGGTTGGTAGCAACCATGACAGAGCAAAGGGTGCCAAACTCATCCAATCCAATGTCGGCAGGTAAATTGGTAAATTGTTCCGAACTGCTGCCAAAGTTGTTGCGTTTCTCAAAGAAGGTGCCCAATGCATTTCCCATGTTTGATCCTTCGTCAAGACTCAACAGATCCATTATTTGTTCTTCAAGCAAGGCACGGCAGACGATTGCCCACATATCTTCGGAGATCGTTAGCGCATTCTAAAATTCTCACCCTTTCAGAAAGATGACAACAA
This sequence comes from Sinentomon sp. SZTP_YWyxl, assembly GCA_030068105.1. Taxonomy (NCBI): domain Eukaryota; kingdom Metazoa; phylum Arthropoda; class Protura; order Sinentomata; family Sinentomidae; genus Sinentomon; species Sinentomon sp. SZTP_YWyxl. The sequence goes on from JASGXE010016829.1 coordinate 7,427, forward strand.
TGAAAACGAAAATAATGACTCCTGATTCGCGATCAAATTATAATTATTAATACATTAAATTAAACTAGAATAAATTACAGAAGGAATTAGTCGAAACAATATTGATTCAGCGCTCAAAAAAGTCTATTCGCAAAATCACTGCTAAAAGATTACAGAGCTAGGTTTGAGCTGCGCTTTGATCCAAGTTCAAAAAAAAAAATACAGGAAAACTAAAAAACAGTGCCAAATTAATGAAGTGCAAACACTAAATTAAAAAGATTGTCAATATTCTTTGTTCACAATAAAAAAATATTAGTGCAAGTAGAGTAAAAAATGTGAATACTAGTCACAGGAAAACTGCCAGTTTCCATTTTACTCATCTGGATCAGGCCAGAATTATCCAACAAGAAAAAAAACAAGAATCAAACTGCAGTGCCAAAGAAAGAAGTGAGAGAGAAGTTTTCTCTGAGGTGTCTGAAGTGGTCAAACATCCAATTGAAAGCCTGTGTGTGTATGTGTATGTCCTGCCGTCGTTATGTCAGTGTATGTCCTGCCATTGTATCAAGTTCGAAACTCATGATTGCAGAACTGGAGTGTGCCCCAAGCAATCTTCTCTGCCAGCCAAGCCAACAAGGATCACATAACCCTGCCCAGGGTGGTCCTTCTTCCACAAACCTGAATTCCTAAAACCTTTCGCACTTTCCAGATTTATTCCTGCATGACTTTTTCCCAAAGCCCCTGAAACATGGCAATGATTTCCCCTGTCGCATGGAAACATTGGACGAGCGCAAGGAAAAAGAATGTGGATAACAATGGAGGACCCCATGAAAACGGCAAGATTCGGGACAGAGAGTGCCCTATTTCACTATCTTTTTTGGTCCATCCTGCAGGATGGACAAAAAAGATTGTGGAATGAAAGCCTGTAACATCTCAGAAGCAAACTACTTGAGGGGGGTCCAACCCTAAATTACTAACTCCGGTGTTTATTATCCGATTGCAGCCATTTTTTGCACACAATTTTGCTTAAAAAGGCAGGCGAAAAGCAATTTGCCGTAAATAAGCATTTTACGAAAAGGACAGAAAGAACAATAATATCCTATGTTCCGCTGTTCGAAAAAAGTCTCTCATTCGAAAACTGATCGAGATATTAACCTCTGGTTTTTTTGCATTAAATTCCTCATAAAATTCTCCATGAGAACGCATTAAAAACCAGACATGCAAAATTTGGCCAAAATTTTTCAATTTTGGGTTGGACCTTAAGTGGCATTGGACCAGAAAGATCAGGTAACTCACCACGTTTGCAGTAAATCAGGTGAACTTTTTTCTATGATGTTCCTGGATTTATCGCATGTCAGGCTGCTTTTGCTGATAAAAACGAAACAAAGATGCAATAATCGTTCGCAAATTTAGGTGAATGCAAGCACAAATCTCTCGCCAGACGTGGAGCTTTGTCAAGCACAAATCGTTGCGATCCATACTGATGCACGGAGACTGACATCTGGGAATAAGTTGGACGAAGGAAAGAAGGGGTGGAGTTGTAACTGGTATTCTGGTTGTTTTTTGGTTTCAGGCTGCTGAAAACAATCATCCTCTTTCTAATTATTGTTGAGCAACAGCTTGGGAACATTTTTGTTAGGAGCAACGGAAACAACTACACCACTCCATAAGATAACTACAGCACTTTGCAAAGGTTTATAAAACTGCATCTGAGCAAAAATTCTGAAATATGACTGATTGATGTTCAATGCGAAGAAAACTGCAAATCTGACGACAAAAGGAAAGAAAAGAGCTGCAATTGAATTCGTAAAATCACAATTGGAACTGCCAACGGATTTTCAATTAAAAAAAAAAAAAACTCATTGCTGACGAACGTCGACAAAAGTAAGACGCCCGGTCCCTTCTGGCAAAAAATAAATATGCATATCTGCCCATAGTAACAAGCTGATAGCCTGCTGAATTGAAAAAAAAAGAAAAAAAACTGAAAATGCATTCAAAATGGGAGCAAAGAAAAAGGTGGGGCATAATTGGCTGGGAGTGTTTCTGATAGGCATACGAATCGAAATTAATCCAATCCGAATCCCCGTTTCCAAGATATCTCTCCCCCAAAGAACTCTGTTGCCATGGCAACCAAAGTTTTTTTTGGGGGGGGGGGGCACATCTTGGAAACGGGGGGTCGGATGACATTTTATCCCTCATTTCATATCATTTGAAATTTTTTTCAGTTTTGTTCTGAAGAACTCCTCCACAAAAATGGGAGTTGTACATGTACGACTAAAATGGAGTTCAGCCTTCTCGGCCACCATTGGGTCCTTGTTGGGGTCTTTGAGGGCCGATAAGGGAAAATCGATTTCATCGCACAACACCAATTTTTGTGGAGGAGTTGTTAGAGCAAACTGAAAACAAATGGTTCGGTGAGAAAATGGCCTCCGATCCCCCATTTCCAAGATATGCCCCCCAAAATCTTCAGTTGTCTTGGCAATAAAATATTTCGGGGCTCTATCTTGAAAATGGATGGTCAGAGTACATTTCGTCACAGATTAATTTCAATTCACATGACCATCATAAGCACTCCCAATCTATTATGCCCCACCTTTACTTGACACCCTGTTGAACATGTTAAACATGCATCTCATGACTGTGCAAGAATGGAAGGCTGGCATTATGAAGCAAAAAATGGACACGGAAACGCAATATTCAAATTCTCCAAAATGTACGAAAATGCGAATTTGCAAGTATCAGGAAAAGAGAATGTTTTACCACTGCAAACACCTGAAGTTGCCACACCAACAAAGGGAAAATCTGACTCGGAGAAATTTTTTTTTTCAACTGCAACATGTCACTTCAACGAGAATCCTTTGACAAGAACATTCAATATAAAATTGCAATCGAAGATTCACTGCAGTTAACCTTTCAACTTTTCATGCAGTCAATCTTTCCACAAACACTGCACCCAATTCATTCAAGGAGGGGGGGTCTTAATCGGCCGTATTCCCCATTGCAACTCACCCTCAGGTGCCCCCCAATAACCAATTCAACAGAGGAATGCATTTTTCCAACAATGCAACTGGAATAAGCGTTGCGCATAGAAATGAAATTTTCACAACACAAATCTGTCCATTGAATTGGTTATTGAGTGGCACCTGAGGGTGAGTTGCAATGGGGAATTCGACCGAATGTCTACCAACTAGTGGTCTTATTCTTATTGTGTACCAAGTAGGGCCTGATGTCTACCACCCAACCACTGTGGAATAATTTTTAGAAAACTGCAAAGATGTTCTCTATTCTTTGTGTAGACCAAAGGAAGTGTTTATGAAGAAAGTTAATTTTTACACAACTCTGGAATCTAAACCCTAAAGATTAGTGGACAAACACTGCAGTGTCCAAGTATACAAGGAAGACATGGACAAGTTGGACGTCAGCACAAAAACAAATAACATGAAAAGAAGGTTGGAAGACAACGGTTTGGACAGCAGACAATCAACTGTGTTGAACTGTTCAAAGTCAAAAGCAAACATGTGAAATGCTAATCTATCATGTTGGCGATCTAACTGTGTTTTTGAGTTAGTTTATGCAAAAGTAACAAAATGAATCAGAAAAATGTACTGTCCTACTGAATGAAGGCCCTAAGCCAATGTTAGAAACTTTTCTAAGACCTCTAACTACACGCCGGTGCCCAAAATTTCGTATTTCCACTTTCACCCAGCTGATTAGTCAATACATTCTAGAAAAGAGGGTATTATTTCAGGGTTCTAGAAACATCATAAAAAGAGAAAGCGCAGAGAAAATCCAGCGAAGTATTTGCCCAAGAAAAACAATGCACAAAATACACTCAACCGA
>JASGXE010016830.1:0-10518 GCA_030068105.1 Sinentomon sp. SZTP_YWyxl
GGGCTCTTCTCTACTTTCTGTACACCCTGTGTCAGCGATTGTAGCACCTTGTGTCAGCGATGAGACAAAAAAACTTGCGCGCCAGACTATGGTACAGTGGCATAGAAGATCCAGGTTACCTGTCAGGTTGGGTTGAATCCAATCCAGGTTAAACGATGGAATGACATACACCAGACACCCCTTTTCCGTCAAATGATGTCCAAATATTGTTTTCAACATTTTACCAGACTCAGCAACCTAACCTGACCCAACCTGACCTAAAAACTCTGGATCTTCTGTGCACCCTGTTGTCCCATCCCTACTGATTTCCTTTTTCCCTCTTCCCCGGACACCTTTTGGCCCCCCGAAAAACGGGTTCAAAAATGGGCCAAAATGAAGCAAGCTGCCTCCACCCCAATTGGTCAATTCAAAGCGAAAACTGTGGACTTAAGTCGATCTGATGGGGGGACGGAATATTCTGTCCCGGGACGGAATATTCCGTCCCCCCATCAGATCGACTTAAGTCCACAGTTTTCGCTTTGAATTGACCAATTGGGGTGGAGGCAGCTTGCTTCATTTTGGCCCATTTTTGAACCCGTTTTTCGGGGGGCCAAAATGTGTCCAAAGGAACCCGAAAAATGAGAATCCATCTCCATTGCACGAGTTCGCGGGGTCCATTCTGATAAATTTGGATTCCGTTCAGTCGGAGGGAGGGTGGTAAACTTCACAGTTCACATTCAGCAAGCACAAGGGCCCCATTTTGCAGGGGCAACTCCCAGGTTTCAGGTTTCATCCATCCGGGTCGGGTGGCCAATTTACACACCTGTCTGACTCTGACCTCCGGATGCTCTGATGGATGGGATTCGAAGTGAAAATAGTCTCGCAGCTGGCTCAAAGTCGCAGCCGCTCCAGAGCACGATTTGTGGAAAATTAACTGGCGGAGGGTGGGGTGGGGAGTAAACATCAACTGGCTGGAAAGGGAAAAACCCATGTTTGCAAATGTCCCCTGCAAATCGCACCCTGGGCCCTTCTGGGCAGATTGCACTGCTCTGCAGAAAGGAAAAACTACACCATTGCATCTCCACTTGACTTCTTTCTCATTCGGGTGGTAGTCCAGAGTCTCCGTCAGAAGAAGAACATCTAAAATTGTGTTTGGTTGCTGATCTTGTTTTGATTGTTCAGATTGTTGCACAGAGTTGTTACAGTGTAGGTACGAACACCTGCGTTATCCCGTTTTTCGTCTGCATGGTGTTCTCCTTTCATTTCATCAGTTCGTTTGTTGGTTTGTTGTGTCTGTGGGTATCTATGGGTATGGGTTGGGGAATTTTTATGATTCGATTGGCAATAATCTCAGATGACCCTGAGAACACCAAAAATAGGATGAGCTGGATCGGTTTTTTTTGTTTTGTTTTGTTTTTGTGAGTTCGACGTGGGTTGTCATGCATGTCAATGTGAGATTGCCCTCTTTGTTGCGGCTTGGCTTCCAAACGGCATGTGACGTGACGTGACGTCCTCTGCATCTGCATTTGCATCTGCGTATGAATGGAGGCAGGGCAGGGCAGGATTGAAGGAAGATGATTTACACTGTATCAAAAGCATAGCATAGCACAGCATTCACGATGGAACATGGGTGGCAAATAAAGATTAATGCCACATTAATTAGCTTGTCTGATATAAGACACAGGGTGCTCCGTTCGTTTTCTGCTCCGACTCTGATTGTTGTTTTTGCAGTGGTTTTGTCCAAGTTTCGTTTCGTTGCGACGTCAGTGTTGTTGCTCTTGTTCTGAAAATTGTGCCAAACACGAGGTGTCGTGATTTGGAGACCGATTTCTCCGTTTCCAGCAGTTGCATTTCCGAAAATTTGGCTTTGTATCCCTCCATACTGAACTCAGGACATGTTCTTGCTTTGTAACAGGGTTGCCACACCTCATGGAATATCCTGGAAAAAGGTTAAAAAAGTGCATATTCTCTTGGATGTTTTCGACATGTCCATTGATAATTCATTTCAGGATTCGTTTCAATTTTTAAAAAGTAGCCAAACACCAACTCTCATATTTTGCGATGCTGGGGCCAGGGGAATTATTTACATTGCCCAACACATCATTATGCAATTTCACTGCCGTCTGCCGTGGGCCTGCAGCATGCTTTCTCCATCAGGGACAGCATTCGGGACAATGGCTCGCTCTCGCCGTGGTGGGAAATTTGACCTCAGCAACAACAATTTTGCCTCCCAGAAATTTCAAAATTTCTTCGCTTCTGCCTCCCGCCAGGGGGCTCTGCCCTTGGATCACCGCTGGGGCGCTGCCCAGACCCCGATCTCTGGGGGGTCCGTCCCCAGACCCCCCGTCACGGCTTCGCCCAGATCTCCTGGAAAAACAATCAGTTTTGTGTGGCAACCATGTTTGCAGCCATGTTGCTGAAAAATGGGACAAACACGTGTCTTGTGGCCCCGGGCCCGTGGTTCAAGCGTTTTTTCTGCTGTCCGAATTGTGTTGAAGTGAAACACGCATGTCACCCGTGCATGAGGAATGAGGTGCAGCCGTGAGCGTGAAGTGACGAGAGATGATCACTTCTGTTGGTTTTTCTCTTGCACCCTGTTATTGCGTCAATATGTTGATTATTCCGTTTGGTCCAGCTTGGAGATTTTGGCCGTTGATTACCCATTTCCTTTCATGTGATGTGATGTGATGTGTCCGAGAGCCACACCTTTTTTTGCCGTCGTCCATTCTCCTCCTGCTTTCCTCTCCTCTGCATTGGTCAGGTTGGACGTACCTATCTGTCTGCCACTGCAGTTTTGCCAACCCACGCCGCGTGGAAAAAAATTTGGTAATAAATTTAACCGATTGATTGTCAAATTGTTCAATTGACCTTACCTGCGTGTCGTATGCATATTGACTGCATTGATTCAAAATGCTGCATGATTTTTTGGATTTTTTTTATTCAGTGTGCAAGCAAATGTTATTTGAAGAAATGCTTTTCTCCCATCGCAGACCATCTTGGCATGACTTTTCAGCATGTGTTGTGTGCGGTCGAATGTGTCTCATCAATGAACTGGAAAATGCGAACGGCTTTTTTTCAAATTCCAGAGATCCTCACGCACGACGCTCATTTCTGAATTCCAAACAAAATCGCTGCCAGAATTTCGATCCATGGAATGTGCACGACATTGTGATGACGCAATTCTGAAAACATTTTCACGAACACCAATGAAGTTGGAAGATCAAGAAATTGATGTGCTTCATTGATTGTTTCCGAGTCTGCCGAGTGGTCCAAGAGGCAAGACTGCGTGCTGAAAATGCTGAGAATGCATGAATAATACAATGGTATGGGTTCGAATCCTGCCAGCGGAGAGTATTTTGGAAAACTCTTTTGAAAAACACCAAAGTACTTTTTGACACTAGTGGGTTGACGCTGCACAGTCGGAGTCGGTTGACACCAGGCAGACAGAAGAGGTACGGTTAGGCGATGTAGAAAATGTGGTTTTAATTTGGAACGCAGCTCATCGAAATTCTCGGGTTTTTCTTCGGAATTTAGAATTTCGCGATATGACAATCGCGTTTGCTGCGGAGTTTCCCATCAGGAGGCGTCTGCAGATCCACAAATGATGACCCTCGACCTCTTTTCGCTGCAAAACAATTAAAAAAATCGAAAAAAAAAAATTCACACACAGGTTTTTGTGCCAGAGATTTTGATCGAAAGACTGGGAAACCTTCGATCCCTCTGAAAGAAGAAAAAAAATATCCGTTCGCACGCACACTAACCTCTCTTCGCATGATTTGATTTGATGAATGTGCTCTCAGGCCGAGGCCGCAACCGCAGTCTCCACGCATTTTCACAATCAGCTATTTTATGCTGTGACACCATCGGGATTTTGCGCAATGGGCGACTCGGCGCGATGTGTTCTGTTCCCTTTTTGCGGGAATTTCCGGGGCTTTTCATTGTTTCGCATGCTTTCGCAATCTGTGCAATGCAGTGTGTAGATCTCCCATCTTTGGTCATGAATTTTAGCGCTCGGTTTTTTTATATGCAGCCGGGCACAAAAATTGATATTTCCTTTCGCTGCTGATTGGACGTGGGCGACACAATTGGAAATGTTATTGTTCTTGGCGCATGACTTTCTGATGATTTGAGAAACAATGGGCCCAAAAGCAAGCCCAATGGGAGGGAAAAAGACCGATCGCGTTTTAGCCCGCACACTGCTTGAACCGAGCATTCTGCATTGGCGTGCACACATCCACATCCACAGGCGTTTCTGTGAGTGGTGGTCTTTGTTCTTTCTGCTCATCCGCTGCAGATTTTACCTGTTGCGAAATGGACAGATTGTCAAGTGCCAAGCCCAGTTTTGTTCTGCTCGTTTTGTTGTTTGTCTTGCTAAATTGGATGTCTGTGTTTCAAGTGACTTCTTCACCTTTTTCATTCTGTGTGTTTTATGCAATGCATGTGCGATTGAGGATTGGGATGTGCCTTGCCATGATGCTCCGAGCTCCCTGAATGCCTATGGCTGACATGACGTGGTCGCACTTGCTGCTGGTTCAAATGGGAGGACAGTGTTTGCTTTTCGTTTTATTTGTTTGAATATATACAGTATTTTGCATAATTTTTGCTGCGGTATGGTTCTCTTATTTTTTTTTGTTTGATTTGAATTTCAAGCCCCGAAAGCACAGCCCATATCATCTTGAAGTTTTAGTCAACAAACGCAATCATCATGCATCTTCAAAAGTTGGGCGCGGCTATGTTTCGTTTTCAGACCATCCTTGTTTTTTTTTTTGTTCTGTTCTCATGATCAGTGCAAGTTGGATTCCGAATGTTGGGTTCGGTTGGGTGTTGTGAGTCGAAATGTCGATTTGCAGCATGCTGAACAGGCATGTTCAGTTCAGTTGTGACGGTTAGCCGCGCCCGTTCTTGTATGAGAGATCTTTATCATCATCAGTTGTTTTGTTATCTTTGCCTTGCTCCTGATGACTGACAAAAGTGCAATATGCCAACTCCAGGTGCGTGGTCAGGTGAGAGGAACTGCGGACAGTTGGCCTGTGGACTATGGTCACAATTGATTGCGTCAAGGGCCGCCGAAATCAGCGCACCAAACGTGTGCCGTGCGAATTGCCATCGTCGACGACATCTTTCCTGTTTGATTCAGTGTTTAGTTTATGACCAGACCAGTGTGTGCTGTGTCATGTGTGATCAAGGTCTCATTCTGCCACAGTGGTAGACCAGATCAGCTCGCGGGATTTCGATTTCATTCCGTGCTTTGCTTTGTTCGGTGCAGGGACGGCACTGACGAAATTGTTCGGTTCATCATTTTTGATTTCAAACCTCGTTGGACTCCCGACTCGACTCGATGAGCGCGTGCGCCCACTGCTTGCGCGAGTTTCTTGAAGTTGTTTCAGAATTTGTTGGTCCGACCCTCGTGGCGGGGGTTGGTCCGACCCTCGTGGCGGGGGTTGGTCCGACCCTCGTGGCGCAGTGGTTAGCGCGTCGGACTCGTAATCTGAAGATTGCGGGTTCGAATCCCAGCTGGGACACGAGATTTGCCGTGGCACTTGTGTGTGCATCCTCCCTCGGCGAGGCACGGTAAATGAAATTTGCCATGGCACTTGTGTGTGCATCCTCCTTCGGCGAGGCATGGTGAATTCGGTCGGAAAGACAGACTTAAGTGGCCAGTCTGTTAGTCCTTCGGATGGGACTTTAAGAAGGAGGTCCCGTGTGTAGCATCACACTACGCACGTTAAAGAACACCTAGCTCCAGGTCCAAGACAGAGGCCTGGCAGGTTACATGAACACAGAAGCCACTTGGTATCACCCGCCGATACTCGACGTCGGTTCCTGCGGGTTGGCTGTGCCATAATACCGGCAGTATCGGCAGTTGTGACTGAGGTCTTGGGACCTGGAGCGGTGGGTGCTGTTGCGATTGCCCTCGGGAGTATGCCGGTACCTCGCCGGGACCCTTGATTGGGTGCCTGGAGCGGTGGGTGCTGGAGCAGCTACTCTCAGGTGACACTTGCCAGTACCTCGCCGGGACCATGGCTGACGACACAACAAAAACATGAACGGTCGGACCACCAGCCCAAGGCTATCTGTCCATAAGACCCAAAGAAGAAGAAGAATTATTCGAAAGTGTCTTCACGTTCTCGTGAAAATCAAAATTCTCGGTCAACCAGCATGTCAGGCTGTGTCCCCGTGTCCGTTCATTGAGGGAATAAGCGGCCACATCAAAGCAAATTTTTCGCGAGCCGCAGCAAGCCAGCACAGGGGACGTTTCTTTTGGGCACAAAGGCGTCCACAATGTGTTGTGGACGCCTTTGTCCAATTTTTGCAAAAACAAGGAAAATTGGACTGTTTTTTTTTTTGTCATTTCAATCCGTTTTTTTTTAAGATATTACAGAACAGGTAAAATGTGAGCCACGGATGTTTTTGACTTGTTCCCTTTTGATGGGCCCGGCGGATGCCTCTGTTGTGGTCGATGGAAGTTCATGTTATGGACCTGTATCATGACAAACACAAAATGGAGTGTCGTTCCTCGGATTCTTCAATTCATCTTTCCGTCTTTGCCTCTTTTCCTCTTTGAAATGCTGTTGAAGAGATTGGCATTGGCAGATGCAACGCAACATGGTTGAGATTGATTGATGTCTCTGTAATTATTCAACAGTGAGAAACGTCATCGAATGGTGCGACGTTGACTTCAGCAACTCTCACCTCAACTCCACCCGTGCTTCAGTTCAAAATAAGAAACCATGGTTCTTGTTCATAATTACTACACTACTTTCGGCGACGTTGGCCACTTCCCGCATCCCTTCAGCAGCACCAAGTTGAAACGGCTGCCACATCAGCTTGGCAATAACTTGAAAGGATCAGAAGCAAAGGTTGAAAACAGTGGTCTCGTTTCTGTCCGACCAACCCTTTGTGCCATCATTCCATCGTTGTCCAGCTCCCGATGCGCCAGCAAGTGCTCCTCGCTGCCTGCTACGGTGCACCCTCGGAGGGGAGGGGGAGGGGGATCGACCGACTCCCGATCCACGGACATTGACGTGGAAACAAGACTGAAAAGGATCACCAGGATGGGAGCTCCTTCGATCCTTGGCAGTTGTCTTTTTCCATCGTCCTCACTGCGAGACCTTCAGGTTGTCTCCGAGGACACTGACACGCATCTTCTGCTCGAGGGCAGTTCCCCCTCTTCTTCCTCTTCTTCGTCTGGATTGGCTACCTCAGTGTCATCTTCCTCGACCTCATCATCCGAGGAGAACTCCCCGTCCGGCCGACTCCAAGCGCTGATGCGGCGATTGCACATGAAATCCCCAGGACGCATCGGAGGGCTCTCTGTGAGATCCAAGGACAAGGAAAAGCACCACCCAGTGGCTGGCCACTTTCAAAGTCGTGCTTCAGCAGAACACCTGCAATCGCCGTCGTTTTGCGTCGGTCGAACTTTGAAACAGCAACAGCATCGTGGTGGTGGTTGTGGTTCGATTGGAAAGTCAGCAGCAGTATGCCATCGCCTTGATTCGTCCAGTGTGCTGAAAGCAACCGACCGGGCTGAACGATGTGGTGCTGGACTTGGATCAGGATTTGACCACAGCGGATGTCGAACATTCACCAGTCTGTTTTCGACCTCCTCCGAAGACTCGGGCTTGGCTGTCAAAGGAGAACAAGACTCTTTATCGAGGACAAAGCTCAGGAGAATACCGCGTGATTCGTCAACGTCAACAACGTCCAGTGTGAAATGTTCCAAAACTGTCTTGAAGATTGTCAAGAAGAGAACTTCTTCAACTTCCCAGATGACAGATGCTGACAAACGGACAACGCCTGTTACAGGCGGGACTGGAGTTGCGGCTGCGGCAAAGGCTGGTCATGGACCGGTGCGCTTGAGATCCATCGTGAGGATTCCATCCAGTCACGGTGATTCCCAAAGTGAGTTTGATCTTCGCCTGAGTCACAGGTGGAGCAGCTTGGTCATTCTTGATGGTAGCGTTTGCAGCGACCGTCCGGAAGAAGACCAGCTGTGCGCAGCTGACGAAGATCCAAGTTCTTTGCTGGATGTTCCTTGTTGCGCAGCACCGTTGCAGTCCAACAGCAGTTCCATGTCCAAGCCAGCGCTTGAATACACGGATGCTTGCCTCCCCCTGATGGATGATGAGACTTCGCTGGAAGTTCGTTCAGTTCACAGTTCACTGCGCAGCCCCACTAATTCGGAAACGCCTTGCGAAGTGGTGAAAGGCCCAGTGTCAGTCCAGGAAATGAGGAAGCTGTTTTCGCCGCCCCATCCCTCTCCGAAGAGGTCAATGTGAGGTCAGCGAAGTCTGGCCGAAAAATTCCTGCAAAGCGTTTCTCTTGCAAGAGGAAGACATCCTCGGTGGTTCGTCGCAAACGAATCCACCCACCAGCAACAGCTGCGGCTCCAAATTCGAAACCTGAAAGCGAAATCATTGCCAGATGTGGTCGTCGGCGAGAGGTTTCCGCTCGGGGTCATGAATTGGTTTCCGTTTCGGTTGAGAAAGAGACCTCCTCAGCTTCTTTGAGAGCACAGCAGGCATCTTCAACCGATGCTGCTCTGCTCCGTGGTGATGGAGAGAGTTTTTCCAGCATGTCTAATTCATCGGCCGATTTCGATGGTGGTTCCTCATCCGGAAAAGAAAACAAACCATTAATTTTCAAGACCAATCATCGCCCACACAACCACCACAGCCGCAGTCATGTTTCCGTGGTATCCTCCTCATCATCACCATCATCGCAAGACACCATGAGCAGTAAGAACTTCCCGTCTGACCAGGTGAAGAATTTGCATCACCATCATGCTCCAGCTAGTCGCATTCTTTTGGATTCAAACAATGCTAATGGAAGTCGTTCGTCTTCGCCCATCGGCAGAACCACCAGTAATAACCAACGAAGAAGATGGACAAGCACCAAAAAGGGAAGCGTCTTTTATTCAGGAAGATTAAAAACTGAACCGGATGATGGAGGCGACGATGGTACCAACAGCAGACCTGGAAAGACTTGCATTGCCATAAGGGGAACGACATCTCCATCTCCATCACTGAATAATAAGTCGTCTCCATTTGCCGCTTCCGGCGCTGCTGCTGCTGCTGCTGGAGTGATCAGAGTGCAAAACCCCATTGCACTTTACCAGCCAGAGAAAGTGCAGCCTGGCACAATAGTTTATGCCAAAGACCGTGCTGATAATAATAAACTGCGTCCTAAGAAAAGAAAGGGGCCGCGGTCTGCATATCTGACAAACCCTGACGCATCTTGGATTCCCGGTAAGATTGGCAAGGAATCGACTGGCGCAAAAACTAAATCGGTGCACAAATCTGAAACACTTCTTCGCGCAAGTAACGCTCAGCCACGAGTGTGTCATTCGGCATCACAAGGCTGGGATCATTCCGCTGCAAATGTTCCGTTGCACGAAGTCAAAATCGCATCTAGTCGGAAATGCAGTTCCACAAATGGCCTGCAACCTTTCGAGGGTGACGACGGCCAAGGACCCCCAGAAACTGCTCCTCCTTCTCCTCACACACCACCTCGCAAAATCAGGCGTGGAAAAGTGCTTGTTGAAAAGCGAAAATGTCAGCCTGGCAGTGCCAATACAATAATCAATGGAAGTGATCACGAAAAAGCATCCGATAGTGTTCTTATTGGCCGAGCCACACCCACCAATTGTTGCCGTCGATCACGAAATATCCTCCCGCACAATGACATTGATAAGGGCGTACCTGGCCTTCCAGCTCAGAGCAGACGAAGAAATCGCGCATCACCTGACAAAAACCGATCCTCCTCTGCACACGACAGACACATACCCACCACAGTCAAGCAAACAACAACTGGCCTTTGCTCTCAACACGGAAGGGTGAGTTTTGTACGATTCCCGTTTTTGTCATCTGAAAAACAACTTTTTCTTTTGAGGAATTGCGAAAATGGCAATTTTTCAAAGCATCGTCGCTTCATCATATCTGCGCGTTTCGGCAGCATGGCCTGCGCTCTGCAGGGTTTGGGTGCCTGTTTGATTTTTCGATTTTGTTCCCCATGTCTTGACGCCTGCCGCAGCCTCATGCCGGGGGTCTTCCTGGTTCCTTCATGACGATCGCAAACCCGAACCATGAAAAAAACAGACGAATGCGCCTGTCGAAATGAAAACTCTGCAACACACATTGCGTGATGATGCAACAGATTGCATATGTCAGATATTTTTAAAGGGTAAATGAAAATCGCAAGTTCACAAGCGGGACTTCTGGACATCAGCCTTGAGACGATTTCATCTCCTTTCTTTCTCAAAGAGAAAAAAAAGGAATCTTGTTTCCCGGTTGAGGCTTTGGTGTGTGGCAACAATGGTTATCCATTTGCTTTGTGGAGCCGCCTCAGCGTTCTCTTGTGTTGTGCAGCAATGGAAGCGCATGATTGCAGCATTTTGACGCCAGTGAAACCTTTTTCGGATTTGTCTCGTGACTACTCAGGCTTCCAGCCTGTAGGACTAGGTGGAATGCGATATATTGGCCAGAAAGTGCCAGTCGGTGGGTTGCGTAATTTATCTGCAAACGGAAAGGAGGTGTACGG